>QNTS01000888.1:285710-319479 GCA_003317085.1 Hucho hucho | reverse complement strand
GGGATTGGGGTTAGAATACAAACCTGGTTTAGGCTAAGGCAGTGCTTCTCAAATAGTGGGGCGCGACCCCCTGGGGGGGCTCGGAGCAATGGCAGGGGGGGCGCGCGAGACCCCGGGGAACATGCTTTTTCAGGAAGTGTTTTTTTTTGCCCCGAACAAGAGCACACAGCACATAGCAGGAGATATGAAGTGCAGATAACAAACCCTTAAGAGACACCATGGAACAATATTTAACAGGGATGAAAAGAAAGGCGGAGAGAGACGGAGATAATGAGACAAACGTAAGTCTCCCGAAAGCTAAAACGAGGAAATATGACGAAGCGTATGTTGCGCTTGGCTTCACTGTGACTACGATGGGAGACGAAGAAAGACCGGTATGTTTACTGTGTCTAAAAATGTTGGCAGCGGACAGCATGAAGCCAAATAAATGAAGGCGTCACTTAAAGACATTACACCCCAATCACGCTGATAAGCCGCTTGAGTTTTTTCAGCGAAAACGTGCCGAATATTGCCAACAATCGTCTCGCTTGGTGAATGCTACTTCAGTAAACCAGCGAGCACTGTTAGCATCATATAAGGTGGCGTACCAAATTGGTCAGTGCAAAAAACCCCAGTCCATAGCAGAGGAGCTGATACTGCCTGCAGCATTAGACATGGTCTCTGTCATGCTGGATGACGCAAGTGCTGCAAAAATAAAAACTATCCCTCTGTCCAATGACACTGTCGCCAGACGTATAAATGACATTGCTAACGATCTTAAAGAACAGCTGGTAGATAAACTCAAAAAAATTTAATGCACTTTAAGTCTTTTCTGTTACAGACTAAAAAACAATGTTAATAAAGTTATTCTTTGTAAGTTGATCTATATTGATGTCTTTTTTCTTTTTTTGTTTTCTTTAATGTTAATAAGGATACAATGTTATGCAGAGGTGTACTTATAACAATTTTATAGACAAATGATACTATTTACAGTCGCGGCGGAGAGTTGGGGGGCGCGAAATGTTTACTTCTTCCTAGGGGGGGCGTAACAGAAAATAATTGAGAAGCACTGGGCTAAGGGTTTGGGTTAGGCGCTTCCCAGTATGGTAGAGAGAGGAGTGTCTTTAGTGCATTTCTTTGCTTGTGTGTGTGCATGGGGGGGTTAGGGTTAGATAGTGGGCTGATGTGAGGGAGTTCCAGAGCCTAGGAAAAATGGAGAAGGCCTGTTGCTGAAGCTCTGGAGCTTCGACCTGGGGATGACAAGGTGGCCTGCAATGGTGAAACAGAGTGCCTGTGGGTTGGTAGGGGAGAAGAAGGTCTGAGACGTAAGGGGGGGCAAGGTGGTGAAGGGCTTTGTAGGTCAGAAGGAGGATCTTGTAACCAATGCGTTGGGAACCAGAGGAGTTTACAGAGGACAGGGGTAATGTGCTGCCAGGACTGTGGGTGAGGAGTCGGGGCTGCAGCGTTTTGAACCATTTGAAGCTTATGGAGGGAGCTTGAGTTGATACCGAGAGTAGTGAGTTGATACCGAGAGTAGTGAGTTGATACCGAGAGTAGTGAGTTGCAGTAGTCAAGACGGGGGGAGATGAGTGCGTGTATTGTTTGTCAAGACAATGAGTGACAAGGAGTTAGCATAATAGCACAAACAGATCTGGGACCAGTCTAGATTGTAACCAAGTTAATGGTTAAAGGCATTGTCTACAAGCTGATGAGGTGTCCACAACACATTGCATGTCACAAGACTGTCTTGACCCATGTTTGGTCTAGCGGCCCCATAGTTCTATCAATCGTTGGGGAAATCAATGTTTGCAGATAAATTCAGTCAATTCAGGAAGTGTTTCAATTTAAAACTTTTGAAGTAGCTTGTTTTCATTTAAATTAGAAATTATTGATAATATATGCACATTTGTTTTCTATTCATGAATTGGAATTTTAGTGTACTTCCTGACTTGAATCGACCCCAACTCTGCCTCCAACATAGATTTATCATGTGACAAGTTAATTTAGATGTAAGCGTTGGGACATGAAAGCCTGGTGCGTGTCTTGGCTGTCGCGTTGTTGTTACACTGAAACGTGTCAAGGTGCAGGTCAACAAGCAGTCATCTAAAATCTAAATTACCTTGCTGTCTTTTGTTTTCCAATTGAAATATTGATATGGTAACTTTGCCATCCCACCACTGTAAACACAAGGGTCCATGGTAACCACTAGGGTCCATGGTAACCACTAGGGTCCATGGTAACCACTAGGGTCCATGGTGTGGATGAATTGGCAGACCTACAGTAGGTTTTAAAGACCAGTTCTTTAAACGACTGTTGTGAGTGGTTAATATGTGATGGTTTGATAAAGCCACCTATCCAAGCTCTGTCCTTTCACAAATCCTAGTCCTGTATTTGAAAATTGTCTCAGAGTAGGAGTGATGATCTAGGATCAGTTTAGAGTTTTCTATTGTAATACATAAGATTACATGGACCTGATCCTAAATCAGCACTCCTACTTTGAGACTCTTTATGAATATGGGCCCTGAAAGGTATCTCTGACTACCCTCAGTCTTGATATATCGCCAAGCTTCATGCTTCATTGAAACAGTAGGTGGTGAAACACACTGGGCTGGGATATTGATTCACTGATGAAAGATTGAAATGAATGGTAAGTAAATACACTTCTGTAGTCTTTCTTGTGTGTATATAAGACGTGCTGGTGTGTTTGAGTTTGTTTCACAGCTCCTCACAATGGCTCTCATTTCAAAGACTTAGTCAAAACCCTTCACAAATCTGGGAGGGTGGTTGCATAATGAAACACACACACACACGACAATGTCACACCACATTTCCTCGTGTTAGTGTGTGTGTTAGTGTGTGTAGCTGCTTCCATTTCCTGCTTTCTGCCTCCCTTTAAGATTGTTGTTTCATTACCATTAACCCACACTCCTGGAGACTCCATTGAGCCCAGGCAGGAAGAGGGTGTCTATCTTGGCCCCATCACAGAGACACTGCATGTGCATGTGAGGTTTATACCAGGTAACCAGAGATTGACCCAGAGAGAACTGCTCTGTGAGGGTCAACGTGGGTCAAAGTCTGTATTCAAAAATTATCTCAGAGTCGGTGGAGTAGTAGGAGTGCTGATATCAGATCAGGTGAAACTCTGTCTATGTAATAGTATTCCTTTAGATCTAAAAGGCAACATTTGTCCTATATTAGCACTCCTACTGTGAGACTATTGTTAATACAGACCCTGAAGTACATAGTTAGCTGACTACTGTTAATACAGACCCTAAAGTACATAGTTAGCTGACTGTTGTTAATACAGACCCTAAAGTACATAGTTAGCTGACTGTTGTTAATACAGACCCTAAAGTACATAGTTAGCTGACTACTGTTAATACAGACCCTAAAGTACATAGTTAGCTGACTACTGTTAATACAGACCCTAAAGTACATAGTTAGCTGACTAGGTTTGATCTTGTTTGTTTTGCCTATAGAACCCTCACTATAAAGAGCATCGGGATGCTTTGGATGTTATTTATTTATTTATTTTCAACTTTTAACTTTAGATTTCCATTATTTGGGATTTCTCTTTTAGGTAGTATGTGTATCATACTGTAGGTGTTTTGAGATTACACATGGTCTTCCTTGTATCAGCAGATGGTTTGTTTCCCCTTCATGTTTCGCCAGGGTTGTGTTCATTAGGGCACACTGTATTAAAACGTTTCAAAATATTGTGCAATGGAAAACAAAAACTATTCTTACTGTACCAGTGCAGGTAGTCCATCCCCGTTTCAATCCGTTTTTTTTCTGTTTTTTCCTGAATGAGCACAACCCAGACCTAGACATTAGACGCTAGCTGGACTGTAGCAGGCTGTGTAACTCGTATCTTGTTCAACTGGTTGTGCAGTAGTCCCTGTGGAACAGAGTTTATATCAAATTTCATTTGTCAAATTCTTTGTAAACAACAGGTGTAGACTAACAGTGAAATGCTTACTTACGGGCCCTTCCCAACAATGCAGAGAGGAGAATAAATAGAACATTTCTAGAAAAATTATATGTCGAGGAATAAATACATAATGAGTAACGATAACTTGCCGAGTCGATGTGCAGGGTTACGAAGTACAGTGAATTCGGAAAGTATTCAGACCGCTTGACTTTTTCCACATTTTGTTACGTTATAGCCTTATTCTAAAATGGATTCAATTGTTTTTTTCCCCTCATCAATCTACACACACTACCCCATAATGACCAAGCAAAAACAGGTTTTTAGAAAAAACGGAATATCACATTTACAGAAGTATTCAGACACTTTACTCAGTACTTTGTTGAAGCACCTTTGACAGCGATTACAGCCTCTGGTCTTCTTGGGTATGACGCTACAAGCTTGGCACACCTATATTTGGGGAGTTTCTCCCATTCTTCTCTGCAGAACCTTTCAAGCTCTGTCAGGTTGGATGGGGAGTGTCGCTGCCAAGCTATTTTCAGGTCTCTCCAGAGATGTTCGATCGGATTCGAGTCTGGGTTCTGGCTGGGCCACTCAAGGACATTCAGACTTGTCCCGAAGCCACACCTGGGTTGTCTTGGCTGTGTGTTTAGGGTCGTTGCCCTGTTGGATGGTGAACCTTCACCCCAGTCTGAGGTCCTGAGCGATCTGGAGCAGGTTTTCATCCAGGATCTCTCTGTACTTTGCTCCATTCATCTTTCCCTCCATCCTGACTAGTCTCCCAGTCCCTGCAGCTGAAAAACATCCCCACAGCATGATGCTGCCACCACCATGCTTCACCTTAGGGATGGTGCCAGGTTTCCTCCAGGCCTTCAGGCCAAGCAGTTCAATCTTGGTTTCATCAGACCAGATAATCTTGTTTCTCATCGTCTGAGAATCTTTAGGTGCCATTTGGCAAACTCCAAGCGGGCTGTCATGTGTCTTTTTACTGAGGAGTGGCTTCCGACTGTCCACTCTACCATAAAGGCCTGATTTGGTGCAGTGGTGCAGAGATGATTGTCCTTCTGGAAGGTTCTCCAATCTCCACAGAGGAACTCTGGAGCTCTGTCAGAGTGACCATTGGGTTCTTGGTCACCTCCCTGACCAAGGCCCTTCTCTCCCGATTGCTCAGTTTGGCCGGGCGGCCAGCTCTAGGAAGTGTCTTGGCAGTTCCAAACTTCCTCCATTTAAGAATGATGGAGGCCACTGTGTTCTTGGGGACCTTCAATGCTGCAGAAACATTTTGGTTCCCTTCCTCAGACATGTGCCTCAACACAATCCTGTCTCGGAGCTCTACGGACAATTCCTTCAACCTCATGGCTTGGTTTTTACGCTGACATGCACTGTCAACTGTGGGACCTTTTATATAGACAGGTGTGTGCACTGTAATTTAGGTAGGTGCTGTATGTACTTATAGGTAGGGAAAAAGTGACTAGGTAACAGGATAGATAATAAACAGTTGCCATACCAAGCGGTGATGCAGCCAGTCAAGATGCTCTCTATGGTGCGCAGTCCCTAGGTGTGCAGTCCCTAGGTCTTAGTGATGAGCTTGGAGGGCACTGTGTTGTTAAACGCTGAGCTATAGTCAAGGTTGAAAATGTCAGTAAAGACACTTGCCAGCTCGTCAGCGCATGCTCTGAGCACGCAACCTGGTAATCCGTCTGAATGTTAACCTGTTTAAAGGTCTTACTCACATCAGCTATGGAGAGCGTGATCATACAGAACTGCAGCAGCTAGTGCTCTCATGCATGGTTCAGTGCTGCTTGCCTCGAAGCGAGAATAAGAATTTAGCTCGTCTGGTAGGCTCACGTTAATCTTTGTAATCCATGATAGTTTGCAAGCCCTGCCACATCCGAGGTGCGTCAGAGCCGGCATAGTAGGATTCAATTTTAGTCCTGTTGTCCCAGTACCATTGCCAAGGGGACTCGGTGGCCCCATGGAACTGTCTCTTGTATACTGTTGTTCTCTATGGTACACATTCAATCTGTATGGCATTGTCTCCAGAAATATCTTTTTAGGTTCAGCCCTGACCTGTGAGAATGAGATGAGGATCTCCACTGTGATAATTGAACACTGTCCAAGCTACTGCTTTCTCCAGTCACTGTACAAGGGGTGGCCTTCACATATCCTATGAGCAGAGGAACTTGTGAAATGTACCGTATTTCTCCTATGAGCATTCAAATAATCGATGTCTCGACTCATCTGGTCAAATGGCAGCTTTGACATTTCATCTAACATTAAATCACCAATTTTCTTCTGAAACTATGGGAATGTACATTACAGTACTGCTAATGGATTGTTCTTTATCAGTCTGAGCCACCTCCGTTGTGTCAGAGAGAAAATTCACATTCCATAGTAATCACTTTGATTTACTATCTAGTCCAGGCTTTTGATGTTTTGCATGACAAATGTTCTGTCATGCACAGCTCACTGATCTCTCTCCCTCTCCCTCTCTTTCTAAAACCTTGGCCGATGTTCCTCTACCACTTTGTTTCTTTCCTCTGCCAACACATCCTTTCTCTCCCCCCCTACAGAAGCGTCAGATCCTGGTGACTCTCGTGGAGATCGCCCTGCCCCTGCTCTTCTCGGGCATCCTCATTGTGCTGCGCGAGAATGTTCCCTTCAAGGACTACCCCAACGCCACGCTCTACCAGAGCTTCTCTGTGGATGGCCTGCCCTACCCACTGGACCAGTACCATCACTACCAGTTGGCCTACGTGCCGGGCAACGCCAGTGTGGTGCGGCGGGTGGCAGAGGACGTGCAGCGCAGCCTGGGCCCCGCCATCAGTTCAGGTGAGTAAAGGAGAGAGTGTGAGGGCTGTGGAGAGCATAGAAACGTAATGGTGACACGGACGTGGCAGAGTGGAACTTTTAACCATGGTCGTAGCCATATGGTTCTGATGATGTGATTGTGATGATAATAATGCTGATTGTTTAGATGGGAACGGATGATGATGTTGTGTATGACTAAAACCTCTGAACACATGATCCTCTGCTGGAGAAAACATACTGTCTTTATCATGAAAACAAGCTAATTCCTGCCAGTTTAAGTGCGTCCTACAGTGAGAGGCCATCTCATAGACAGAAGATGGGGTTGGTCTGCCAAGTCTTTGTAGCAGAGGCTCTGTCTGTCTGTCCAGCTTGTGTCTGTGTTCTGTTGTGAGGTGACTGGGACCTAATCTCTGTGCTGGTCACTGTGTCCTGCATGGAGTGGTAGCTTATAATGGATACAAAAATTGATAGAAAACCTAATGCAAATGTAACAGTTTAGCTTGGGTTGCCCAGGTGTAGTCCGTGTGTCATTGTCTTGAACAGAGAACATTATTTGCTTTGTTGAGTTCAAGTTCATTTGGGGTTACTTACAGCGTGTTTGTGTGACAGCTTGTTACTGCATCCTGCTCTGTGAATGATGACCCCTCTGCTGCCCTTAGCTGTTCAGAGGACAACTTTATTATTTAAGTCCAGATTTGTGAGATTCTATAAGCATGGATCTGTAAGATTCATTGGCTATAGTATTAAAGAAAGCCCTGAGCATTTGAAACCCAGTCACATACAATACTGTTACTGTAATGACCCCACTTTCCCTGGAAAGCAAAGCCCACATTGCCATTCATTGAATTGAATCACACTTTTGTCCCAGTGCCACTGTAGGTAAATTATATATTCCTGTGGCTTGCATTTTGCAAATTACACTCCATGCTAGGCATTAGGGGTGGATTTTGCTAGGAATCTACTATGTCATAGTTAAGCCTGTTTCACTGCCTTATGTGTTGTTGTACTGTTGTACAACTGTTGCTATAGTAGGCCCAGTAGCCTGTTATAGTAGGCCCAGTAGCCTGTTATAGTAGGCCCAGTAGCCTGTAATAGTAGGCCCAGTAGCCTGTAATAGTAGGCCCTGTAGCCTGTTATAGTAGGCCCAGTAGCCTGTTATTGTAGGCCCTGTAGCCTGTGCTTTGATGCTATTGCAGATATACAGGTAGCTGCCAAAATAAAAATAATTGAAAGTGAGGAATACAAATTGAAAGCAGGTGCTTCCATACAGGTGCGATTCCTGAGTTAATTAAGCAATGCACATCCCATCATGCTTAGGGGCATGTATAAAAATGCTGGGCAGGGAATTTATTTTGGCTACCATAGCTATGCCCCCATAGGATGACAATGCCCCCATCCATAGGGCACGAGTGTTCACTGAATGGTTCAATGAGCATAAAAATGATGTAAACCTATGCCATGGCCGTCTCAGTCACCAGATCTCAACCCAATTGAACGCTTACGGGAGATTCTGGAGCGGGGCTTGAGACAGCGTTTTCCATCAATAAAACACCTAATGATGAAATTTCTCGTTGAAGAACGGTGTCACATCCCTTCAATAGAGTCCCAGACACTTGTAGAATGTATGCCAAGGTGCATTGAAGCTGTTCTGGATCATGTGGCCCAACGTGTTTCCTTTATTTTGGCAGTTACATGTCGACTCATTTATTCAGTATAACTGGATGTTGTTGTGGTAGTATAGCATGTACCACTATGCAGTATGACTGGATGTTGTTGTGGTAGTAAAGCATGTACCACTGTGCTATATAACTGGATGTTGTTGTGGTAGTATAGCGTGTACCACTATGCAGTATGACTGGATGGTGTTGCGGTAGTATAGCGTGTACCACTATGCAGTATGACTGGATGGTGTTGCGGTAGCATAGCGTGTACCACTATGCAGTATGACTGGATGGTGTTGTGGTAGCATAGCGTGTACCACTGCCCTGGTGTAGGCTCGCATTCCAGCCTCAGTTCCTCCAGAAACGACGCCTGACTCCTCAGGCAACATGTAAGCAACATGTAAGGGCCAGCCCTGCCAGTCTCTTCACTATCTGATTCAGATGGGGAAGCGGGGGAGATGGAGAGGAGCTCACCCGTAGCCTGTCAGTCTGGTCCCGCAGTACGGACACGCGCGCGCACACACACACAGACACACAGACACACAGACACACACACACAATAACCCATCTGAGATCAATGCTCTGAGCTATTTAGATTGTGAGAGGAGGGGGAAGGGAGTGGTCACTATGGAGGTTTAGAATGTCATGCATGCAGAATAATTCTTAACAGGGTATGACAAAAATATAAATGCAACATGCAAAAATTTACGATTTTACTGAGTTAGTTCATACAAGGATATCAATCAATTGAAATAAATAAATTAGGCCCTAATCTATGCATTTCACATCACTTGGCAGGGGCGCAGCCATGGGTGTGCCTGGGAGGGCATAGGCCCACCCACTGGGGAGCCAGGCCCAGCCAATCGGAATGAGTTTTTCTCCACAAAAGGGCCCCCTCAGACGATCCCGCCAGTTGAAGAAGAGGATGTGGAAGTCCTGGGCTGGTGTGGTTACACACGCTTGTGAGGCCGGTTGGACGTACTGCCAAATTCTCTAAAACGACATATGGTAGAGAAATTAACATAAAATTATCTGGGAACAGCTCTGCTGGACATTCCTGCAGTCAGCAAGCCAATTGCACGCCCCCTCAACTTGAGACATCTGTGGCATTGTGTTGTGTGACAAAACGGAACACTTTAGAGTGGCCTTTTTTTGTCCCCAGCACAAGGTGCACCTGTGTGTCGATCATGCTTTTTAATCAGCTTCTTGATATGCCGCTGCTGTCAGGTGGATGGATTTTCTTGGCAAAGGATAAATGCTCACTAACAAGGATGTAAACAAATTTGGGCACACAATTTGAGAGAAGTAAGCTTTTCGTGCGTATGTAACATTTCTGGGATTTTCTGGGACAGCTGATCGTCCTTGCAGTGGCAGACCACGTGTAACAACACCTGCACAGGATCGGTACATCCGAACCTCACACCTGCGGGACAGGTACAGGATGGCAACAACAACTGCCCGAGTTACACCAGGAACGCACAATCCCTCCATCAGTGCTCAGACTGTCCGCAATAGGCTGAGAGAGGCTGAACTGAGGGCTTGTAGGCCTGTTGTAAGGCAGGTCCTCACCAGACATCACCTGCAACAATGTCGCCTATGGGCACAAACCCACCGTCGCTGGACCAGACAGGACTGGCAAAAAGTGCTCTTCACTGACGAGTCGCGGTTTTGTCTCACCAGGGGTGATGGTCGGATTCGCGTTTATCGTCAAAGGAATGAGCGTTACACTGAGGCCTGTACTCTGGAGCGGGATCGATTTGGAGGTTGAGGGTCCGTCATGGTCTGGGGGCGGTGTGTCACAGCGTCATCGGACTGAGCTTCTTGTCATTGCAGGCAGTCTCAACGCTGTGCGTTACAGGGAAGACATCCTCCTCCCTCATGTGGTACCCTTCCTGCAGGCTCATCCTGCCGTACTGCTCGTTCTGTGCGCGATTTACTGCAAGACAGGAATGTCAGTGTTCTGCCATGGCCAGCGAATAGCCTGAATCTCAATCACGTTGAGCACGTCTGGGACCTGTTGGATCGGAGGGTGAGGGCTAGGGCCGTTCCCCCCAGAAATGTCCGGGAACTTGCAGGTGCCTTGGTGGAAGAGTGGGGTAACATCTCACAGCAAGAACTGGCAAATCTGGTGCAGTCCATGAGGAGGAGCTGGTAGCAGCTGGTGGCCAAACCAGATACTGACTAACTTTTTAATTTGACCCCCCCCATATCTGTGGAACTTGATTAGTTTATGTCTCAGTTGTTGAATCTTATGTTCATACAGATATTTATACATGTTAAGTTTGCTGAAAATAAACGCAGTTGAAAGTGAGAGGATGTTTCTTTTTTTGCTGAGTTTAGGAATAGAATTTAGATTTAAAAGAGAGTGCTTCCGCATTCAATGCTGACAATATGGTGGTGGTATTTTTTTGTTTTCTGTACATTCTTCATCGGTAAGAGTGATTTGTCATTAAACACACACAGAGAAAGAGTTATTTGTTCCCTTCTATCTGTAGTGGTGTGGTATTGTTGTTAATGGAACTGCCTCTAGTCTGAGCTGGTGCCATATGGTGCTTGTTTCACTGGTGTGGTTTGACAGCACATTTCATTGAACTGTTTTAGAGTAAGAGGGCCTGTGTGTGCATGTGTGTGTGGGCCTGAGTACCAGTGCTCAAGATAAGATTAACAGAGTATGTTGAAATCTATGGGAGAGGTAGACAAATCTATAAATGAATGGAAAACGTGGTTTGAGCTCAAGATATGATATTGCTTGTTTTCCATAACTGGAACACGGGGTGAAACTGAGGCTTATTTCACCACTTCACTGTGTCTATATAATGCCACTGTTATATCAGCCTGTTGTGTGTTCAGCTGGCTTTCAAATCAGGGTAGTACAGAGACCAGATGTGTGTCTGTCTGTCTCTGCCTGTGTGACTGTTCTGTTCCTGCCACTCGTTTCTCTTCTTACTGTATGTCTCCATGTCAACTGGTAGAATTCACAAGGTTAATTAAGGATCTGCCACTTTTTTTCAATTTTTGCCTAAAATGACATTCCCAAACCTAAATCCCTGTAGCCCCAGAAGCAAGGATATGCATATTCTTGGTACCATTTGAAAGGAAACACTTTGAAGTTTGTGGAATTGTGAAAGGAATGTAGGCGAAAGTAACACATTAGATCTGGTAAAAAACCAACAGTTCTTTTGTAATTGTAAAAAAAAAATCTTTATAATGCAAGAGAAAGGCCAAAATGTATTATTCCATCCCAGGTGAAATCTAGATTATGGCCACTAGATGGCAGCAGTGCACGTGCAACATTTTAGACTGATCCAATGAACCATTGCATTTCTGTATTTAGGTTTTCTGCATATATCAGATATTTCTATGTCCTGGGAAATGTTCTTGTTACTTACAACCTCATGCTAATCGCATTGGCCTACGTTAGCTCAACTGTCCCGTGGAAGGGACACCGATCCCGAAGAAGTTCAAGGGAGAGTCGGTGTGAAAAATTGGTAGAGACGACATGGGATTTTGTCACTTCAACTAACATTCTCTCTCTCTCTCTCTGTTTTCCCCAACAGTGCATGGGTTTGAGACAGAGGAGCAGTTTGAGGACTTTGTGAGGAAGGACCCTCTGTCTCGGAAAGTTCTGGCTGCTGTGGTGTTTGAGCACTCCTTCACTCACGATGACGAGCCACTTCCCCAACAGGTTGGTTCACCTAAACGTTATATAAGTAAAATAAAGTGGGGCGCGCAGCCAGCCTTGCGCACGAGAAAACTTGTTGACATCTGAGCTACCTTGGCCATATCCTTTCCCTATGCTTCCTCCAATCTCTCTGAGGCTTTATATATAGATTGTTGACATCTAGTGGAAGGTACTGAAATCTCGGAGCTGCTTGCCATAGAACTCAATAGAGAGACTGTCAACCAGAGCCAATGTGACAAAAAACAGTAATTCCAGATAGATTTTTCTCGGGTTTTCGCCTGCTCTTTCTGTTCTGTTACACTCACCAATAGTACTAATTATGTGCATATCCTATTTTCTGGGCCTGAGTGGGAGACATTTTACTTTGGGCACGCCAGACTCTCCAAAACCGCCACCTCGGGAACCGCTCCCTAAGAAGTTAACAGTGTATTCATATAGTTTGTATTGCACTTAGGGCTGATCCCAATTAGTCACCTGGTCGATTGTTTGGTCGATAGGCTGTTGATCGTCCGAGAGGTTTTATTTTGTCGAGCAATATCATATATATATATATATATATATATATATATACATACACACACACAGTACCTTTGGAAAGTATTCAGACCCCTTGACTTTTTCCAAATTTTGTTACGTTAGAGCCTTATTCTAAAATGGGTGACATAAAAAATCCTCCGCAATCTACAGACAATACCCCATATTGTTTAACATCACCAGCACCACATCCAAACAAGATCGGTTGGAATGCCACTTCTCACCAAGTGAATAGGAAGTCTGACTGGAATACGTGACAAATGTACCTTTTTTCTAAATTAGTGATGTTTTAATTTGTTGATAAAATGCGGGACATGATTGTTTGGTTGCGGGACGAAAGGCCAAAATGCAGGACTGTCCCGCACAATCTGGGACATGTGGTCACCCTACTTGAACCCTGAATCAGCTCTTTGTTTACATATGAAAGCATCTCGTTCTCACTGAACATAATATTGTCCATCATTATAGTACTAAAATCCTGGAGTCACCTGCAGTCCAGCCAAATTCCCTCTTTCTTGATCTCTCTCATTCTCCTTCTCTCTCTGCCTCTTTCCATCTGTCTTTTAGCGAGACCTGTGGTCAGTCAGTCCTGAGCTGACTGAGATGATAGCTTAATGATCTCAGGCCCAGCGTGTGTCTCTGTCTGTCTGTGTCATAGTGGAATGTAGTGGTGATTTGGTGTTGGGTGGGCAGAGAGGTACAGTTGAAGTCGGAAGTTTACATACACTTAGGTTGGAGTCATTAAAACTTGTTTTTCAACCACTCCTCAAATTTCTTGTTAACAAACTATAGTTTTGGCAAGTCAGTTAGGACATTTACTTTGTGCATGATACAAGTCCTTTTTCCAACAATTGTTTACAGACAGATTATTTCACTTATAACTCACTGTATCACAATTCCAGTGGGTCAGAAGTTTACATACATACACTAAGTTGACTGTGCCTTTAAACAGCTTGGAAAATTCCAGAAAATGATGTCATGACTTTAGAAGCTTCTGATAGGCTAATTGACATCATTTGTACCTGTGGATGTATTTCAAGGCCTACCTTCAAACTCAGTGCCTCTTTGCTTGACATCATGGGAAAATCAAACGATATCAGACTTCAGAGAAAAATTGTAGACCTCCACAAGTCTGGTTCATCCTTGGGAGCAATCTCCAAATGCCTGAAGGTACCACGTTCATCTGTACAAACAATAGTACGCAAGTATAAACACCATGGGACCACGCAGCCGTCATGCTGCTCAGGAAGGAGACGCGTTCTTTCTCCAAGAGATGAATGTACTTTGGTGCAAAAAGTGCAAATCAATCCCAGAACAACAGCAAAGGACCTTGTGAAGATGCTGGAGGAAACAGGTACAAAAGTATCTATATCCACAGTAAAATGAGTCCTATATCGACATAACCTGAAAGGTCACTCAGCAAGGAAGAAGCCACTGCTCCAAAACCGGCATTAAAAAAAGAAGCCAGACTATGTTTTGCAACTGCACATGGGGACAAAGATCGTACTTTTTGGAGAAATGTCCTCTGGTCTGATGACCATCATTATGTTTGGAGGAAAAAGGGAGAGGCTTGCAAGCTGAAGAACACCATCCCAACCTTGAAGCACAGGGGTGGCAGCATCGTGTTGTGGGGGTGCTTTTCTGCAGGAGGGTCTGGTGCATTTCACAAAATAGATGGCATCATGAGGCAGGAAAATTATGTGGATATATTGAAGCAACATTTCAAGACTTCAGTCAGGAAGTTAAAGCTTGGTTGCAAATGGGTGTTCCAAATGGACAATGACCCCAAGCATACTTCCAAAGGCAAAATTGCTTAAGGACAACAAAGTCAAGGTATTGGAGTGGCCATCACAAAGCCCTGACCTCAATCCTATAGAAAATTTGTGGGCAGAACTGAAAAAGTGTGTGCGAGCAAGGAGGCCTACAAACCTGACTCAGTTACACCAGCTCTGTCAGGAGGAATGGGCCAAAATACACCCAACTTGTTGTGGAAGGCTACCCTAAACATTTGACCCAAGTTAAACAATTTAAAGGCAACGCTGCCAAATACTAATTGAGTGTATGTAAAATTCTGACCCACTGGGAATGTGATGAAAGAAATAAAAGCTGAAATAAATCATTCTCTCTACTATTATTCTGACATTTCACATTCTTAAAATAAAGTGGGGATCCTAACTGACCTAAGACAGGGCATTTTTACTAGGATTAAATGTTAGGAATTGTGAAAAACTGAGTTTAAATGTAGTTGGCTAAGGTTTATGTAAAGTTCCGACTTCAACTGTAGGTGGTGGTGGATCAATATACATCATCTGACCTTTCACATCTACTAAAATAAAATCTACTCTTCCAGTTGTTCATAATGTCTTTCTCTCTTTCTCTCCCTCCCTCCTCTTCCTCTCCTCCTATCCCTTACAGGTCAGCTACCACCTGCGGTTCACCTTTAGTCCTCGCAGCGCCCCGGCCAAGGAGAAGTCTGAGCTAAACATCAACAATGACTTTGACTGGCACACCCTCAACCTGTTCCCCCTCTTCCAACTGCCTGGGCCCAGGGAGCAGTTTGACTGCCAGGGGGGCACGCCCGGTGAGCCCGTACCCTAACCCTAATTGTAACCCTAAACTTAACCCTGAAGCTTAACATAGCCTTTGTGCTCGTGGGGATGTGGGAAATGTCCCAACAATGGAGCATGTTCCTTGTTTTACTATCCTTGTGGGGACTTCCGGTATCCATGAAGATAATAATATACACAAACACAGTCTCAGGCTTTATATGTTTGTTTGCCTGTTCATATTTCCTGTGTACATGTTAAGACGGATTACTGATAAGACAGACAGAGCGAAGAGAGAGATATAGTAAGGGAAAGTGTTGAAAGACAAGGGTGGGGAGTGAGGTAGGGCGGGAAGAAGACTGGGAATGGGAATGATAAATTCAGAGCGAGGCAGAGGGAGAGAAGGGTGTCAAAATATGTTTATGGGTGACCGTCCGTTCCAATCATTTCTGTAATAAAAATATTTTGACTTGGCAATCCTGATTATTTGACAGGGCAGAGGAGCAATATAATATTTAAAAGATAAGTACACCATTATACACTCACTGGATGAGAACTCCAGGGTTGTGTTATTTAGGCACCAAACGGACTGAAACTATCTAGACTGGTCCAATAAGAAATACTCCTTTTTGTGTTCCGTTGCAAAACATTTTCAGTTGCGTGCCCTAATGAACACCACCCTGAACTGTCATCCATGTTGGTTAATGAGACATTATTGACAGTGAATCTTTTCAAGCATAAACACAGTAAATATAGTAAACAAACACCAACTGTTTCTGCAGGCTCCTTCGGGAACAGTGGATCAGAGCCAGATACAAGAGGAAGGAGTTTGTGTGTGTGGAGAGACAGTAGCTGTCTGAAGCATGACAAACACTTTTTTTTATTTTTATTAAACGCAACTCTACTTTGCATAAAAGTGACTCCTAAGTGGTATATACTATATAAAATGTAAACCTGTACTGCTACACAGGTGGGTTTAACCAACTGCCGCAGTCCGGTGCACTGTCATTATCTCTTGTGTTCACAGATCACACACTCGATGGGAGAGCTTTAGCCATTTGCACAGCCCCTTGAAAGATAACCTTTCCTCCCTGCTCCCGCTGTGTTCCCATGGCAACCCTTGCTCTGTGTCACAGGACAACAGTGTTTGGCTGAGCCTTGTAATCTAGTGATACCCCCTTGTCACACTACCTTTCTGACCCAAATGGTATTTTTCACAGCTTTGCCTTTATCATCAGGAAACTTTTCTTTTTTGTTTGTCCATCCATATATATATATTCACTTTTCTCTCTGATAAATAGTGATGGCTCAGATATTTTTTAAAATATTTTCCAGAATATATCCAGAAATAATGGTGGTGGTGGTGGTTGCATAACAAGTAGTGTATTAAATATAGAATAGGATGTTGAGATTTGCCCCGTCTCTTTGCTCATGACTTAGACCCTGCCCTTTTGATTCCCTTCCTTCCTCCTTCCGCTTTGAAGCTATGTCAATATTCTGACTCCCAAAAGAGGAAGAGATGATGAACGAGTGATAAGAACAGAGGAGAGCTGGTATTCTGGTGTCCTCTACTGAGCCAGAATTTTGATCTAAAATTAAGTGGCTGTGTTAATGTGTCTCTAGTGGGAGATATCAGGGTCATATTTATTAAAGCACACAATGGAAAACATTTACGAAAATGTTTCAGTGTTAAAAATTATTTAAAAGGGTTCATCATTACTGAGGTCTACCTCCTGCCTCTTAATGCAGTCTGTCCCTTCATCAGTTAAGGTTGTTCATTGAGTAGCTGTTGTCATCATTTTCAGATCAGTATATGTTAATATGAACTTTTGGTGGGGTTAAGGAATGATCTGGTAAAAAGGTCCTCATTTACTGTTCATCTCCATAGTAATTGTAGTGTCATACTTAGAACCAGATGTTTTTCCAACCAGTATACAGTATGACGGGGCCGAAATCTGAGGATTCGTAGGCGATCGAAGAAACCCCCACTTCCCTCCATTCTGCTAGAACGTGCAATCTTTGGAGAATAAAATTGACGAGTTACGGGGAAGATTAAACTGCTTCACGGAGTCGTGGCTGAACGACGACAATATCAACATACAGCTGGCTGGTTATACGGTACCGGCAGCATAGAACAGCGGTGTCTGGTAAGACAAGAGGCGGCGGTCCATGTATGTTTGTAAACAACAGCTGGTGCATGATATCTAAGGAAGTCTCAAGCTATTGCTCGCCTGAGGTAGAGTATCTCATGATGAGCTGTAGACCACACTACCTACCGAGAGAGTTTATCTTTATTCTTTGTAGCTGTTTACATACCACCACAGTCAGAAGATGGCACTAAGACAGCATTGAATGAACTGTATTCCGCCATGAGCAAACAAGAAAACGCTCACCCAGAGGCGGCGCTCCTAGTAGCCAGGGACTTTAATGCAGGGAAACTTAAATCCGTTTCACCAAATTTCTATCATCATGGTAAATGTGCAACCAGAGGAAAAAGAACTCTGGACCACCTATAGTCCACACACAGAGACTCATTCAAAGCTCTCCCTCGCCCCCCATTTGGCAAATCTGACCATACTTCTATATTCCTGATTACAAGCAGAAATTAAAGCAGAAGGCACCAGTGACTAGATCAATAAAAAAAAGTGGTCAGAGGAAGCAGATGCTAAGCTACAGGACCGTTTAGCTATCACAGACTGGAATATGTTCCAGGATTCCTCCGATGGCATTGAGGAGTACACCACATCAGTCATTGGCTTCATCAATAAGTGCATCGATGACGTTGTCCCCACAGTGACCGTATGTACATACCCCAACCAGAAGCCATGGATTACAGGCAGCTTATAAGTAATCCCACTATGCCCTCCGACGAGCCATCAAACAGGCAAAGCGTCAATACAGGACTAAGTTCGAATCTTACTACACCGGCTCCGACGCTCGTCAGATGTGGCATGGCTTGCAAACTGTTACAGACTGCAAAGAGAAGCACAGCTGAGAGTTGCCCAGTGACCGGAGCCTACCAGACGAGCGAAACTACTTCTATGCTCACTTCAAGGCAAATAACACTGAAACATACATGAGAGCACCAGCTGTTCTGGAAGACAGCTGTGTGATCACGTTCTCCGCAGCCGATGTGAGTAAGACCTTTAAACAGGTCAACATTCACAAGGCCGCAGGGCCAGACGGATTACCAGGACGTGTACTGCGAGCATGCGCTGACCAACTGGCAAGTGTCTTCACTGACATTTTCAACCTCTCCCTGTCCAAGTCTGTAATACCAACATGTTTTAAGCAGACCACCATAGTCCCTGTGCCCAAGAACACTAAGGGAACCTGTCTAAATGACTCCTGACCCATAGCACTCACATCTGTAGCCATGAAGTGCTTTGAAAGGCTGGTCATGGCTCACATCAACACCATCATCCCAGAAACCCTAGACCCACTCCAATTTGCATACTGCCCCAACAGATCCACAGATGATGCAATCTCTATTGCACTCCACACTGCCCTTTCCCACCTGGATAAAAGGAACACCTATGTGAGAATGCTATTCATTGACTACAGCTCAGCGTTCAACACCATGGTGCCCTCAAAGCTCATCAGTAAGCTAAGGACCCTGGGACTAAAACATCTCCCTCTGCAACTGAATCCTGGACTTCCTGACGGTCCTCCCCCAGGTGGTAAGGGTAGGTAACAACACACCCACCACGCTGATCCTCAACACAGGGGCCCCTCAGGGGTGCGTGCTCAGTCCCCTCCTGTACTCCCTGTTCACTCATGACTGCACGGCCAGACACGACTCCAACACCATCATTAAGTTTGCTGATGACACAACAGTGGTAGGCCTAATCACCGACAACGACGAGACCGACTATAGGGAGGTCAGAGACCTGGCCGTGTGGTGCCAGAACAACAACCTCTCTCTCAACGTGATCAAGACAAAAGGAGATGATTGTGGACTACAGGAAAAAGCGGACCGAGCACGCCCCCATTCTCATCAACGGGGCTGCAGTGGAGCAGGTTGAGAGCTTCAAGTTCCTTGGTGTCCACATCACCAACAAACTAACATGGTCCAAGCACACCAAGACAGTCGTGAAGAGGGCACGACAAAACCCCAGGAGACTGAAAAGATTTGGCATGGGTCCTCAGATCCTCAAAAGGTTCTACAGCTGCACCATCGAGAGCATCCTGACTGGTTGCATCACTGCCTGGTATGGCAACTGCTCGACATCCGACCGCAAGGCACTATAGAGGGTTGTGCGTACGGCCGAGTACATCACGGGGGCCAAGCTTCCTTCCATCCAGGGCCTTAAAAATTGTCAGACTCCAGCCGCCCTAGTCATAGACTGTTCTTTCTGCTACCGCACGGCAAGCGGTGTCAGAGCACCAACTCTAGGTCAAAGAGGCTTCTAAACAGCTTCTACCCCAAGCCATAAGACTCCGGAACATCTAGTCAAATGGCTACCTAGACTATTTTCCGTGTCGTCATGACTAGGGTCCGTATCGTCATGACTAGGGTCCGTGTCGTTATGACTAGGGTCCGTGTCGTCATGACTTTGGTTTCACAGACTAACATTGTCAGGAGACTGATGAAAGAAACTCCCTAGGCTGTAGCCCATGCTTGCACTGATCCATGGGGAGGAATGCACAAGGGCCCTCATTGTGAGAATTGGGATGCAGTTATTCTAACATAACCTGGTTCCTCTCCGTAGGTTACTTCCGCGAGGGCTTCCTGGCAGTGCAGCATGCGGTCAACCAGGCCATCATGCGTTCCTATAACAGCACGGGAGCAGCCTGGCTCCTCTCCCACACCCGGGTGGTCCTCCGCCGATTCCCCTTCCCGCCATTCATCTACGACGTGTTCATCCTGGCCATCCAGAACCAGCTGCCCCTCCTCCTGGTGCTCAGCCTCACCTATACCTCCCTGAACATCGTGAGGGCCGTGGTGCAGGAGAAGGAGAGGAAGCTCAAGGTGGGTGAGGGGGTGAGGTGGTGGATTACCTGTCAGTCAATCAAACTGTCAATCTCACTCTACTTCCTCTCTACAGGAGTACATGCGGATGATGGGCCTCAGTAACTGGCTACACTGGACGGCCTGGTTCCTAATGTTCTTCCTCTTCCTCTCCATCTCCATGTTCTTTGTCACGCTGCTCTTCTGCATCAAGGTGAGTTTACACTTTACATAACTGTTATGTTACAAAACACAAACAAAAAACCTTAAGTCTTTTCTTTCTATTGCTTTGAGGGGCATGATTCTTCATTCTCACTTGTTTTTTCAACTGTTCACCTCTTGACTAACGAGGTCACGTCAAGAGAATGTCTCTGACTAACAGTACCTGGCTGAATAAGGTTGATATAATAAAGCTGAGTGTCCTCAACAGTACCTGGCTAAATATGTTTTATATACAGCGCCTCAATTCAAAATTGATTGACTCAATTTTTTTCTCACCCATCTGTATACAATACCCTATAATGACGAAGTGAAAACATGTTTTTAGAAATATTTGCACTTTTATTGAAAATGAAATACAGAAATATTTAATGTACATAAGTATTCACACCCCTGAGTCAGTACTTTGTAGGAGCTCCTTTGTCAGCAATTACAGCCGTGAGTCTTCCTAAATTGTCTCCTATCACAGCCAATAAACTCTGTAACTATTTTAAAGTCACCTTTGGCCTCATGATAAAATCTTAAACCATGGTTTGGGATCCAAAGTGATCCCTGAGCATGTGAGAGGTGGGTTGCGACACCTCTCACACGATTTCTTCTTAATTTGTGTCGTTCGAGGACAGTAAATTTCTCATTTGGATCTCGAGCTGGAAAAAGCTTAAGAACCTCAAGTCTACTGGATCTCCATCTGTCCAGTGTTGTGTTAAATAGACACCAAACGAAAGAAAACAATCAAACGTGGAAGGACTACCTGAAATTTTCCAATAAGAAATACTTGTTTTTGTTCAGTGTTTCAAAAGGTTTTCCTACGTTTTTTGCTACGGTGTTCCCTATTGAACCCGAACCCAGGTGTCTGTGTCCAATGCAGTGTGATAATGATGTTCTTTCCTGTCCTGGCATTTTCTAGGTGAGCCCTAATGGAGCTGTGTTGACCTATAGTGACCCCACCCTGGTCTTTGTCTTCCTGCTTGTCTTCGCCGTGGCAACCATCAACTTCAGCTTCATGATCAGTGCCTTCTTCTCAAGAGGTGTGTGTTTGTGTTTCAATAAGTTTGTTTGTGTGTGTGTGTGTGTGTGTCTCAAGATGTTTGTCTGTCTGGCCTTCCGTCTGTCTGTTTATTCATGGTTTTCTAAAACTTCAGCCGTCCTCTGCTATCTGCGAGATGCTCCATTGTGTATAGTATGTTCTGTTAAATGTACTGTAGGTCATATTATTTGACTCCTGTGGTTGTTAGTCTTTCCTCTCTGAGTGAACAGCAGTAAACCAGCTCCATCAGTCATTGGAGCCTGGAAGATGGGCAATCAAATGTCTATTCAGCCTCATGGAATAATAGAACAATCACTCAGCGTGACAAACTGGAACAAAGGGAGAGGAGATGTGGTGAAAATCTGTATGTCTACACGTTTATGTTTAGCAGCCAGTACACATGCTTGGAAGGTTTTGTTAGATTCAAGTTATCAGAGTTCGTAACTCACGGACACTAGAGAAGCTTAACCAAGTTTAATTCTTCCTAAAGGGTCGTTACAGCTTTAATTCAGACAAAAAAACATTTTCACACAAGCACTGATATTTAACTGTTCCTCATAGTCTCCTCCTACCCATTTGTACAAATAGTTCTTTACTGCTAGGCAGGACACTAGTGATACGGGCCACAAGCGTATCAATGCCTGCCACATGTGATCACTTCCCTGCACTCAACACTTTCCAAGCTTAGTTGCACCCACTATATACAGTGAGGCAAAAAAGTATTTAGTCAGCCACCAATTGTGCAAGTTCTCCAACTTAAAAAGATGAGAGAGGCCTGTAATTTTCATCATAGGTACACTTCAACTATGACAGACGAAATGAGAAAAAGAAATGCAGAAAATCACATTGTAGGATTTTAAATTTATTTATTTGCAAATTATGGTGGAAAATAAGTATTTGGTCAATAACAAAAGTTTATCTCAATACTTTGTCATTGCCAACAAAGGGTATATAACAGAGGTCAAACGTTTTCTGTAAGTCTTCACAAGGTTTTCACACACTGTTGCTGGTATTTTGGCCCATTCCTCCATGCAGATCTCCTCTAGAGCAGTGATGTTTGGGGCTGTCGCTGGGCAACACGGACTTTCAACTCCCTCCAAAGATTTTCTATGGGGTTGAGATCTGGAGACTGGCTAGGCCACTCCAGGACCTTGAAATGCTTCTTACGAAGCCACTCCTTCGTTGCCCGGGCGGTGTGTTTGGGATCATTGTCATGCTGAAAGACCCAGCCACGTTTCATCTTCAATGCCCTTGCTGATGGAAGGAGGTTTTCACTCAAAATCTCACGATACATGGCCCCATTCATTCTNGCCTGAACATGTACTGGCTTAAGCAGGGGGACACGTCTGGCACTGCAGGATTTGAGTCCCTGGCGGCGTAGTGTGTTACTGATGGTAGGCTTTGTTACTTTGGTCCCAGCTCTCTGCAGGTCATTCACTAGGTCCCCCCGTGTGGTTCTGGGATTTTTGCTCACCGTTCTTGTGATCATTTTGACCCCACGGGGTGAGATCTTGCGTGGAGCCCCAGATCGAGGAAGATTATCAGTGGTCTTGTATGTCTTCCATTTCCTAATAATTGCTCCCACAGTTGATTTCTTCAAACCAAGCTGCTTACCTATTGCAGATTCAGTCTTCCCAACCTGGTGCAGGTCTACAATTTTGTTTCTGGTGTCCTTTGACAGCTCTTTGGTCTTGGCCATAGTGGAGTTTGGAGTGTGACTATTTGAGGTTGTGGACAGGTGTCTTTTATACTGATAACAAGTTCAAACAGGTGCCATTAATACAGGTAACGAGTGGAGGACAGAGGAGCCTCTTAAAGAAGAAGTTACAGGTCTGTGAGAGCCAGAAATCTTGCTTGTTTGTATGTGACCAAATACTTATTTTCCACCATAATTTGCAAATAAATTCATTTAAAAATCCTACAATGTGATTTTCTGGATTTTTGTTCCTCATTTTGTCTGTCATAGTTGAAGTGTACCTATGATGAAAATTACAGGCCTCTCTCATCTTTTTAAGTGAGAGAACTTGCACAATTGGTGGCTGACTAAATACTTTTTTGCCCCACTGTACCTTCCTCCTATAACCTTTAACTTCTGGTGTAGCCCCTCTAAAGCTTAGCACTCCATCAGTGACATGAAGAAGTATATTTCACATTCTCAAAACCCAACAGTTTAGAATAATAAATTGTTTATGTTCTAATCGAATGCGATTGATGCTATATGATACATTACATTTCCAGTTCTACAAGTCCTGGGTGTTGAGCTAATAAGCTCGGCACAATGCTGATATTGCTTTCTTAGCCCTGCTGGTGTGGTCAGAGTTGTGCTGTACTGGAAAGATGACTTGTGAGGTTAGAAAAAAATCCTGTCAAGTCTCTGGACTGACTTTTAGAGAGGCTTTTTGGTTGTTTCTCTCCGCCGTTGTCAGGATTATGTTCAGAAAGGCACACTGTAGCGCAAAGTTTCAAAGCGTCAAAATAAAATAAGCGTTTCTTATTGGACAAGTTCAGAGGGTACCTCCTCGTTTCACTCAGTTTCGGAAGGTTTTCTTGTTTTGTGCCTACTGAACACGACCAAGCATTAAAGCACAGCCAATAACACACAGGCTCATTTGGTTATTGCTAATATAATACCCTCACACACAAAGGAAATGGTGATTATTAAGTGGCCTTCAGTTGATTACGCTTGATAGTCCTTTATCATTTATCTTTCACAATTTATTTCTTCTATACTTTAATAACTTTTCAAATAAAAAAAGTCCAGTCCCTCCAATTTTTCCAAATCGTTCTTCCACAAAAGAGTGCAGAGATTCAAATTATCTGTGATTGTGTTCAAGACCAATTTGGACTCTGGTGTAATCAGGAAAGCTGTTATTTACTCCCAGCAGTCATACAATTTCTGTCAGGCTTTGACTTTTTAAAGAGTAGCTGAAAGCTTAGAAAATTAAAACCTTGAAATTGCGTCAGATTGCGGTGTGAATGATACATTTTCTCCTGCTCCTTTTTTGAGATTATTGGTTGGGTGTGTGACATACAATATGATGTCATTATTAGAGTAGGGCGAGAAAGGGCTTTTAGCTGGCCTCAGCTGTGCCTGGCCCCTAGTCACAACAGGGCCTCTCTCCAGGTGGCCTTCCACTGCCTGAAACTCTGACCTCCTGCAGAGTTAGTTGAGTGGGTACTCACATTCAGATCTGACCTGCAGAGTTAGGTGAGTGGGTATTCCCGTTGACGGGCTCCTCGGCATGACTCGGCAAAGGGTGCTTCATTTAAATTCAGGAAGCAAACTGAAACATTATTTCTTCATTGCTTTTTGCTTCTTGCTGGTAGTAATGGAGGAATCAGCCAATGTTGGGATCCACTGGGGACTGGATCAGGGGCTGATGCGGAAGGAGAGCCCCTTTGTGGGCTGTGGAGTCTGAGGTTTTTAGTGTCTTGCGTTTAGAGAAGGCATTTCTTCCTTTGTCTTTCTTTCTCCCTGTCTCTCCCTCAAGAGGGCGGTGTTGCAATCTACTGCAGAGATAGCTTGCAGAGCTCTGTCTTACTTTCCAGGTTTGTACTCAAACAATTCGAGCTTCTACTCCTAAAAATCCACCTTTCCAGAAACAAGTCTCTCACCGTTGCCGCTTGCTGTAGACCACCCTCTGCCCCCAGCTGTGCCCTTGACACCATATGTGAACTGATCGCCCCCCATCTATCTTCAGAACTCGTGCTGCTAGGTGACCTAAACTGGGACATGCTTAACACCTCGGCAACCCTACAATCTAAGCTTGATGCCCTCAATCTCACACAAATTATCAATGAACCCACCAGGTACAACCCCAAATCAGTAAACACAGGCACCCTCATAGATATCATCCTAACCAACTTGCCCTCTAAATACACCTCTGCTGTTTTCAACCAAGATCTCAGCGATCACTGTCTCATTGCCTGCATCCGTAATGTGTCTGCGGTCAAACGACCACCCCTCATCACTGTCAAACGTTCCCTAAAACACTTCAGCGAGCAGGCCTTTCTAATCGACCTGGCCCGGGTATCCTGGAAGGATATTGACCTCATCCCGTCAGTAGAGGATGCCTGGTCATTCTTTAAGATTGCCTTCCTCACAGTCTTAAATAAGCATGCCCCTTTCAAAAAATGTAGAACCAGGAACAGATATAGCCCTTGGTTCACTCCAGACTTGACTGCCCTTGACCAGCACAAATACATCCTGTGGCGTACTGCATTAGCATCGAATAGCCCCCGTGATATGCAACTTTTCAGGGAAGTTAGGAACCAATATACACAGGCAGTTAGGAAAGCTAAGGCTAGCTTTTTCAAGCAGAATTTGCATCCTGTAGTACAAAACTGTTAAAATAATGTCTGTGAGTATAACAGAACTGATATGGCAGGTGAAAACCCGAGCAAAATCCATCCGGGATGTCTGAATCAGTCATGTCACACTGTTTTCAATAGGCCAGCTATTCAAAGCCTCATAGTTTAACCCCCAGATTGCAGTTCCTATGGCTTTCACTAGATGTCAACAGTCTTTAGAAAAAGGTTTGAAGCTTTTATCTTGAAAATCAAGGGAGCAAGACAACTTCTTCCTGAGTCCACATCAAGTGTACTGTTATGGATTTTGCGCGTAACAGGGAGTGCGCGCTTAGTTATTTTTCTCTCCTGTTCAGCAGGTTATATTCCGTCTGAAATATTATAGTTTATATTCATTTTAGGGTATCTGAGTATTGATTACAAATGCTGTTTGACATTTTTCGGTGAACTGTACCGGTACTTTTGGGATATTGTTTGTCTGCATGGATGAACACCTTTGGGCAGGTGGATTACTGAATAAAACACGCCAACCAAACAGAGCTTTATCGAACAAAATGACCTTTTTATTTTGTAAACGGGATGCTTGGGTATGCCATCAGAGGAAGATCTTCAAAGGTAAGCGATTTATTTTATGCTATTTTTGAGTTTTGTGACAGCTCTGCTGGTTATGTTATTATGCTAATTGAATATTTGAGCAGGGCGCTGTCCTCAGACAATCAAATGTTCTGCTTTCGCCGTAAAGCCTTTTTGAAATCTGACAACGCTGTTAGATTAACAAGAGAGTCTAAGCTTTTTAAGAGTGTGCAACACTTGTATTTTCATGAATGTTTGAAATTAGTATTTTTGTAATTTGAATTTTACGCTCTGCATTTCACCGGATGTTGGCAAAAACTAACCCGTTCCTGGGATTGGATCCCTAAGAGGTTAACTAACCTCCAGTCGAGCCTCAATGCCATACAACTCTCCTTCTGTGGCCTCCAACTGCTCTTAAATGCAAGTAAAACTAAATGCATGCTTTTCAACCGATCACTGCCCGCACCTGTCCGCTCGTCCATCATCACTACTCTGGACGGTTCTGACTTAGAATATGTGGATAACTACAAATACCTAGGTGTCTGGCTAGACTGTAAACTCTCCTTCCAGACTCACATTAAATATCTCCAATCCAAAATTAAATCTAGAATCGGCTTCCTATTTCGCAACAAAGCATCCTTCACTCATGCTGCCAAACATACCCTCGTAAAACTGACCATCCTACCGATCCTCGACTTCGGCGATGTCATTTACAAAATAGCCTCCAACACTCTACTCAACAAATTGCATGCAGTCTATCACAGTGCCATCCATTTTGTCACCAAATCCCCATATACTACCCACCACTGCGACCTGTGTGCTCTCGTTGGCTGGCCCTCGCTTCATACTCGTCGCCAATCCCACTGGCTCCAGGTCATCTACAAGTCTCTGATAGGCAAAGGCCCGCCTTATCTCTCCATAGCAGCACCCACCCGCAGCACGCGATCCAGCCGGTATATGTCACTGGTCACCCCAAAAGCCAATTCCTCCTTTGGCCGCCTTTCCTTCCAGTTCTCTGCTGCCAATGACTGGAACGAACTTCAAACATCACTGAAGCTGGAGACCTATATCTCCCTCACTAGCTTTAAGCACCAGCTGTCAGTGCAGCTCACAGATCTCTGCACCTGCACATAGCCCATCTGTAAACAGCCCATCCTACTACCTCATCCCCATACTGTATTTATTTATTTATCTTGCTCCTTTGCACCCCAGTAACTTGCACATTTATCTTCTACACATCTACCATCCCAGTGTTTATTTGCTATATTGTAATTACCTCGCCACCATGGCCTATTTGTTGCCCTACCTCCCTTATCTTACCTCATTTGCACTCACTGTATATATATATATATATTTTTTTTTTTTTTCTTCATTTTTCTACTGTATTATTGGCTGTATGTCTGTGTATTCCATGTGTAACTCTGTTGTTGTATGTATGAAACTGCTTTGCTTTATCTTGGCCAGGTCGCAGTTGTAAATGAGAACTTATTCTCAACTAGCCTACCTGGTTAAATAAAGGTGAAATAATAAAAATAAATGCTTTTCAATATAAGAGGCTTTATTGGCATGGGAAACATATTTTTGCATTGCCAAAGCAAGTGAAATAGATAATAAACATTTACTGTAAACATTACACTTACAAAAGTTCCTAAATAATAAAGTTTTATATGAAATGTCATATGTCTATATACAGTGTTCTAATGATGTACAAATAGTTAAAGTACAAAAGGGAAACTAAATAAACATAAACATGGGTTGTATTTACAGTGAGGGAAAAAAGTATTTGATCCCCTGCTGATTTTGTACGTTTCGGGTGACTGTTTCTTTACTAGTCAGATATTAAAATTACCATCCAAATAAACTTGTCACTCTCTGTCTTATTGTTGTTTTTTTAGGTCTTTTTGCGTACACTTTTTACAATATTTAACTAAACGTAAAATTACTCCCTTTATTCATAAACTGGCCCTCTCAATCAGAAAGATTTCTGGCTCCCAGGTGTCTTTTATACAGGTAACGCGCTGAGATTAGGAGCACACTCTTAAAGGGAGTGCTCCTAATCTCATTTTGTTACCTGTATAAAAGACACCTGTCCACAGAAGCAATCAATCAATCAGATTCCAAACTCTCCACCATGGCCAAGACCAAAGAGCTCTCCAAGGATTTCAGGGACAAGATTGTAGACCTACACAAGGCTGGAATGGGCTACAAGACCATCGCCAAGCAGCTTGATGAGAAGGTGACAACAGTTGGTGCGATTATTCGCAAATGGAAGAAATGCAAAAGAACTATCAATCTCCCTCGGCCTGGGACTCCATGCAAGATCTCACCTCATGGAGTTGCAATGATCATGAGAACGGTGAGGAATCAGCCCAGAGCTACCAGGGAGGATCTTGTCAATGATCTCAAGGCAGCTGGGACCATAGTCACCAAGAAAACAATTGGTAATACACTACGACGTGAAGGACTGAAATCCTGCAGCGCCCGCAAGGTCCCCCTGCTCAAGAAAGCACATATACATGGCCGTCTGAAGTTTGCCAATGAACATCTGAATGATTCAGAGGACATCTGGGTGAAAGTGTTGTGGTCAGATGAGACCAAAATGGAGCTCTTTGGCATCAACTCAACTCGCTGTGTTTGGAGGAGGAGGAATGCTGCCTATGACCCCAAGAACACCATCCCCACCTTCAAACGTGGAGGTGGAAACATTATGCTTTGGGGGTGTTTTTCTGCTAAGGGGACAGGACAACTTCACCGCATAAAAGGGACGATGGACGGGGCCATGTACCGTCAAATCTTGGGTGAGAACCTCCTTCCCTCAGCCAGGGGGGTCGTGGATGGATATTCCAGCATGACAATGACCCAAAACACACGGCCAAGGCAACAAAGGAGTGGCTCAAGAAGAAGCACATTAAGGTCCTGGAGTGGCCTAGCCAGTCTCCAGACCTTAATCCCATAGAAAATCTGTGGAGGGAGCTGAAGGTTCGAGTTGTCAAACGTCAGCCTCAAAACCTTAATGACTTGGAGAAGATCTGCAAAGAGGAGTAGGACAAAATCCCTCCTGAGATGTGTGCTAACCTGGTGGACAACTGCAAGAAACGTCTGACCTCTGATTGCCAACAAGGGTTTTGCCACCAAGTACTAAGTCATGTTTTGCAGAGGGGTCAAATACTTATTTCCCTCATTAAAATGCAATTCCATTCATAACATTTTTCGCATTCATTTTTCTGGATTTTTTTGTTGTTATTCTGTCTCTCACTGTTCAAATAAACCTACCATTAAAATTATAGACTGATCATTTCTTTGTCAGTGGGCAAACGTACAAAATCAGCAGGGTATCAAAAACTTTTTTCCCTCACTGTGCAATGGTGTTTGTTCTTCCCAGGTTGCCCTTTTCTTGTGGCAACAGGTCACAAATCTTGCTGCTGTTATTGCACACTGTGGTATTTCACCCAATAGATATGGGAGATTATCAAAATTTGAATTATTTTCAAATTCTTTGTGGGTCTGCGTAATCTGAGGGAAATGTGTCTCTGTCTCACGCTCTCTATCTCCTAATTTATTTCTATTGTTTTACCATTTGTCAGGAAAAGGTAGAGTAGCTCATATCCCATTCTCTCTCCACCTCTCCTCACTCTTTCTCCATCTCCTACGGTCTGGAAGGCACCCTGGCCTCTCTGGGGACTGAATTATTAATGTCCCTAGGAGGGAAAGCAGGTGGCATAGGATTCAAGATGATAAATGTTTTCTGTGAGTAATGTTTCTTGTGCTCTTTCTCCCCCCCCCCCCTCTCTCTCTGCCCCCTCTCTCTCTGTCTCTGTCTCTCAATGTGTGCTAGTCTGGAAGGAATGCAGGTTGAAGGAATAACAAATACAGATAGCCTATCTCTTGTACAGCAGACGGGCACAGAATAACTATTTCAAGATGAATCTTCGACCCTGGCATTGCACACAAAGGACCAATGAGTCCCCTGTTCTAACTACCTCTCCCTGGCCCAGAGTTGTCTTCTATGTAATTACCTATAGAGATGAAAGGAGTTGATGGGTGAACAGAGGCTGAATACTGCCTTAACCTCCTCCATCCTTTCAGATTAGATGTGATCTTTCTCTCTCGGCGCTCTTTGTCTGAGTGTTCTGATGGGTTGAGCTGCACACACTCTCATCTGCCCTCTTTTTATTCTTCTTCTCATAAAGGAATGCCATCTTTCTCTGTCTGTCTTGTTCTCCAAAGGAACAGATAATAGAAACGTAGTAGTTTCTATGTACGTTCGCTCCATTCAGGCCTAAAGCAGCAAATTGTCAGGCGCAAGTGGGTTTTCCCAGGGCCCTTGTCATTTCCCCGGAAGAATAGGGAGCAAGATGATTAGTTATTTTTCTTGCACAATGCATCTCCTTTGTTTTCTCCACCCATTTCTCTCTTCCCTTACTGTCCTATCTGAAGGTTCTGTAGGAGCTGACCATCCAACAACAACACAGTTTGACAGTTGCTTTATAAAACACTGATGGTGCAGTGGACCCATGCATTGTGACTATAGCGCTCCCGACGTTTTCGAGAATCCTATTGGTGTAGACTATTATCATACAGACTTTTCTAAGCATGCAGACCATTCGTATACAGACCTTCTCAAGGCTGTGCCTGTGGTGTCATTAGAGTAATTGCCTGGGTGTCAGTGAAGCTGAAGAGAAGTGTTCATTCACACCTTGTGTACCCATTCATCACCTGATCATGCTTCTCACACCTCTTTGTGTACATCAGTTCGTGTGTGTGTGTGTGTGGGAGGCAGAGATGTTGCCTTTCACGAGGACTTCTAGTGTGACAGGAACTATAAAAGCCACAAGTACCACATACTTTGTTATTCATAAAGTGTTGAGCATTTCCCATAGACTGTCTTTTGTATTTGGTATCCATTTTGCATCTACACTGTGTCGTGTCTGGACTATCATGAAATGTGAAGGCTTATATCAAATCAGTTCTCTAGGTTTACTTATTACATGATCATGTTAACATTATGTTAACACAAACTAATCATGTTAAACATTAATTAACTAGGAAGTCGGGGCACCACGGAAAATGTTGAGATTTACATAGTTATAATTTTTATATCTGATCAATTACAGTCTTCTATTAATTAACTATTATTATTACCTCATCAGTTCTCATTACTGAATGTCGCAAACCCTTGGATATCTGCACTAACCCTAGCCTAAATCATGAATCAGCGATTTACAAATTGGCTTGTATGTCGTTGTTGTCTTCTCTGTTGGAATCGCCTGTCTGTCTGCTGGAGAGTCAGTTCATCAGAGAGTCTCTGGTTAACTTCCCCAGAAGTCACAATGTCCTTCGTGGTTGTAGGGGGTTAGAATGGATACTTCAGAGTACCATTCGGAAATGTTCTCATAGATGCTTTGGCGGTTGTCGGTATTCTCGTTCTAGACTTGTATAATTACTAGTCTGCAGCTAGAAATTACATGTCTAAGATATGCTCTTATTCTGTAGTGATCGATAGTCTCAGAGTTGAACAATTTCCAGCCGTGTAGCCAAACGTACAGCTGAATGGTCTATAGAATTGTAGCCATTCCAACATGTGGACTCTGTGCCAGGTTTCTCTGACTTAATGTATATTTTGTAGGAAGTGGGTTTTATACTCTGTGGAAAAAGGGGCGGTTCTATGACGCCTCATGTAATGTCTGGGCTCACGGCGGCGTGGCCACTGACTAGTTAAAACTTTAACTAAACAAGTATCTCGTTTTAGAAGGCCAACGTGACATTACATCTTCTCACAAATAGTTTCATATTCAATCATATATTTGACACAACATTCAGGTAGAAAACAAATAACTGAGAAATGTACACTTCCAAAGCTACCATTATTCTGTGCTACCATCCTTCCTGATGTCACAATATAAAACAACTTCGACAGGATTGTTCTTTAAATACCCATGGACCATTCCCACCTTCTAAAAAATAGAATATATTGTTTAATCCTCCAATTTTGGGCAATAGGAGTTGAACCAAGAGAAGCTCTTTGTTCCATAGGTTTCTCCCCCTCTCTTTCTGCATGACCAGAAGGAGAGAGTCTCTGCCAGGAGTTTATGACCTGTCGTAAAGTCAAAACTTGTGGTGGGTGAGAGAGGGGTGGGGGGGAGCCACGATATACACCCCAAAGGGCCACATCGTGGCAGCTCTTTTCCCCCCTTCTGACCTTTCCCCCCAGCGTGTTTAAGGAGATCAGTTTGAGCAAGGCCATCTGCAAAATCACTCATGACTAGTTATTTGGGATGCAAGGGGATTTGTAGATCAGTGATTCTTTGCAGTCTGACTGCTAAAATCTATCTCAAACACACTCCGTCTCACTCCGTCTCCAGCTAATGTGGCGGCGGCGGCGGGCGGCTTCATCTACTTCCTGTCCTACCTGCCATACGTGTTCCTGTGGCCTCGCTACGACCTGCTTAGCCACGCCCAGAAGGTGTCTGCCTGCCTCATCTCCAATGTGGCCATGGCCATGGGAGCGCAGCTACTGGGCATGTTTGAGGGCAAAGGTGAGCCATGGTCACATGTTAACACAGACAAACGCACACAGAGAAACGCACACAGAGAGACGCACACAGAGACGCACACACACTCACACCAATGCCCTCATACCAATGTTGTGTTTAAATACCAACACTCCAATTGAGACTTCACAATCCATTTCAAATGTCTCTATTCAACTTTACTCCCTCTCTCTCCTCCCGTCCATCTCCCCCCCTTCCCTCAGGCACGGGGATCCAGTGGTGTAACCTGTTTGAGTCGGTGACGGTGGACGATGACTTCTCCCTGGCCCAGGTGCTGGGGCTGCTGCTTCTGGATGCCCTGCTCTATGGCCTGGTGGCCTGGTACGTGGAGGCTGTGTTCCCAGGGGAGTACGGAGTCCCCCTGCCCTGCTACTTCTTCCTACTGGTACGTAGGAGTGGGTGTAGGTTGGGATTGGTGGGTGTGTGTGTACATGAAGTCAGTGTTCCCAGGGGAGAAATCTATTAGAGCAGGGGTGTCCAACTCATTTCATGGAGCGCTGAGTGTCTGCACGTGTTTTTAAATAAGCCCTAAACAAACGTGTGGAAATTCCTTACTGTTCAAGTTCAAGGAAGGAGTAAAAACCTGCAGACACTCGGCCCTCCGTGGAATGAGTTTGACACATGCGCGTTAGAGCTTTGGCCGTTGACCCCTAGTCTGAGAGGACTGCAGAATGACTCATTATTTTTATTTGCAAGAAGTATCAGGAAGTGTATGTTGTCAGACAATGAGAGTGAGGCTGGCTGTGTACGAGGACTGGAAACCCAAACATGGAAAGACCAGGGTCATGTTCATTAGGGCACACAATAGCAAAATGTTTTGCAATGGAAGACAGTGGGTCCCTGATGAATTTGATACCACGCTAGGGGTCCTCAGTCCCATAAAGTTTGAGAACCCCTGCATTAGGGTTAGACAGATGTCTTTGATGGTTCCTTTAAGGTCCACTAGGGTTAGGGTTAGACAGGTGTCTTTGATGGTTCCTTTAAGGTCCACTAGGGTTA
>QNTS01000888.1:238401-266981 GCA_003317085.1 Hucho hucho | reverse complement strand
GTTGTATTCGTCCCTGTGTACTGTCAGAATAGAGAAGTCCACTAGGTTGTATTCGTCGCTGTGTACTGTCAGAATAGAGAAGTCCACTAGGTTGTATTCGTCCCTGTGTACTGTCAGAATAGAGAAGTCCACTAGGTTGTATTCGTCGCTGTGTACTGTCAGAATAGAGAAGTCCACTAGGTTGTATTCGTCCCTGTGTACTGTCAGAATAGAGAAAAGCACTTTTTTTAATGTTTGTATTTCCTTATGTGAGTCCTCATAGTGGTGAAGCTGTTGGTCTCTAGCCTGGACATCCAGGGGTTGGGTTAGATACACTGCTACTGTACTAAGCTGTACATTCTTGTGTATTTCCAGAGTGGGAAAGCTGGTGGATTCTAGCCTGGACATCCAGGCCATCCAGCTGCCGGCGCTGCAGTACCAACACGAGAGACGCTCCCACGACTGGACCATGGACGACACCAGCAGCTACAGCGGCATGACGGACGTCACCGACTTCACTGACAGCGGCACGCTCATCTCCGAGGACTGCTCCAACATCAAGCTCAACACCGGGGTGAGAGAGGAGAGTTTTGTGTGTGGGTTCAGACAGGAAGTAAGCTAAATGTCAATATAGAAGGTTGCCTGTGAACACATCTTCTCTTTCTCTTTCTGTCATCAATATGGTTTATTAATAGGAAAGTTTAGGAACTTACAAAATATAGGAACATACTGTATTAAATCAGAGATGATATGGAAATAATCTCTTTCTCTTCTCTCTCTCCTGTCTTTCTGTCTTTCTTTCTTCCCACCCTCCTCTCCAGGCCAGACTGTACATGCAGCAGTTCTATGCCATGTTCCTGAAGCGGGCGCTCTATTGCTGGAGGAACTGGAAGGTGATTGTGGCCCAGTTCCTGGTGCCCCTGGTGTTCACTGTGCTGGCCCTGGTGGTGGCAAAGACCTTCCCCGGGCGCCACGACTCACCGCAGCTGAGGCTGGCACTGGGCCGCTACGGCCCCACCACCGTGCCCGTGGCCCTGGAGCACGACAAGGGACCGCTGGCAATGGCCCTGGCACAGGTGTATTCCTCGCAATTGGCCGCCCAGAAAGCCCAGGATGTCAATATTAGCGGTAAGCGTGTCAGCATGTTGGAAGGGATCAGAGGACCAGATATTAACTAGTTATTTGAGATGAATGGTGATTTGTAGATCAGTGATTCTGTGCAGTTGTCTGCAATGTAGTCAATCTCAAACACGCATGGTGGAAGCTACTTCAGGCTTTAGACCATAGAGAGGCACCCATGGAAAAAGCGTGTCTTTCCTGATCCACCCTATCCCCTGCTTCTTCTCCTCAGACTTCACGGAGTACGTGCTCACCAAGACCGAGGAGGAGGGCGGGGCATTCAACGAGCGCTGCGTGGTGGGTGCATCGTTCAGCGGCGGCACGGGGAAGTTGGCCGAGGTCACGGCCTACTTCAATAACCAGGGCTACCACACAGCCGCTACAGCCCTGATGATGGTGGACAACACCCTGTTCAAGATGCTGGCCGGGCCCAACGCATCGATTATGACGGGTAACATGCCCATGCCCCGCAACGTCTCCGAGAGCGCCCAGAGTCAGCTGACCGAGTGAGTGGGGAGGATAGCAGGGATAGGAGGGATGGTGGTATGGAAGTGGAGAGGGTGTTATGAAAAGAGGAGAGGGGATAGGAAAGGAAGGGAGAATGGATGAGAAAAGAAGAGAGAAGGAGAAGAGGGTATGGAAGGAACACAGGTGTTATCTTGAACACATTTGAGAAGAGGAGTGAATGTGAATGTTTAGTTGGGTACTCTGCATGAGCCACTCTGATTCAGTCCATAACTTCCTTATTGTTGTTAGATATAAGTTGACTTTTCCGTCAACCACCTTGTTTTGGGTCCTTATTCTGGTCTCTTTTTGAAACACCTGTGGTCTGTTACAGCCACTAAACCCCAATTAAACCAGTGTACTTCCCCATGGCCTATAGGGCTCTGGTCAAAAGTAGTACACTATGTAGGGAATAGGGATGCACGTCCAGTCAATGAGCTCCCGGCCCTGCTGGATGGCTGGCTGGATCGATGGGGAATCAACAGTGGCTGATAACAAGTTAGAGTCTAAGGGGGAGATATTGACCAACACCATTCATCAGGAGGTGTTTTTTAGAGGTGAGAGGATGGAGAGAGATTGGTAGTGGTTCGGTCAGGGAAGGTATATTGATGGGAGGAAGGATGGAGTGAGAGAAGGATGAGGATAGAGGTCTGGTATAGATGTTCTCCTGGCTATCAGGATAGAGGTCTGGTATAGATGTTCTCCTGGCTATCAGGATATTTATTGTTTCATAATACTCCATCTCTTTCTCTCCCTCCTTTTCCCCTCTGCCTGCCTCACCACTCAATACATTATTTGCCTCCTCCCTTGCTTTTCTTATTTTTTTTCAGTCACTCCTCCCAGCTCCATGCCCTTGTTTATTTCCCTCTTTACTTTTTTTTTTACCCTCCTCTTCCGTCTCGCTCTCTTCCGTCTCGCTCTCTTCCGTCTCGCTCTCTTCCGTCTCACTCGCTCTCTCTCAATTTAATTAAAATTGCTTTTTTGGCATGGAAAGTTTAGGGACTGTTTAAATAATAAATAGTAATCCCCCCCCCCCCTCTCTCACTCCTTCCCTCCTCGACACAGAGGTCAGACGGGCTTCGCCATCGCCATCAACCTGATGTATGGCATGGCATCCCTGTCCAGCACCTTCGCCCTGCTCCTGGTCACAGAGCGTTCACTCAAGTCCAAGCACGTGCAGCAGGTCAGCGGCGTCTACCTCTCCAACTTCTGGTTCTCTGCACTGCTCTGGGACTTGGTCAACTTCTTCCTGCCCTGCATGCTCATGCTGGTCAGTATACCATCTGGATTTACTTAAAGGCCCAATGCAGCTGTTTTTATATTAATATCAAATCATTTCTGGGTAACAATAAAGTACCTTACTGTGATTGTTTTCAATTAAAATTGTCAAAAAGAAACAAAGTAAATTTCTTAGCAAGAGTAATTTCTGAAGCAAGAATTTTGCTAGGACTGTCTGTTAATGGTCTGAGTGGGGAGGGGAAACTGAAAACTAGCTGCTATCCAAAGTGTTTCACTCCCTCCCAACAGGTGGTGTTCCGGGCGTTTGGGGTCAAGGCCTTCGTAGCGGACCACCACCTGGTTGACGTGTTATTACTCCTGCTGCTATATGGCTGGGCCGTCATCCCCCTCATGTACCTGCTCAGCTTCCTGTTCTCCACAGCTGCCACCGCCTACACCCGCCTCACCATCTTCAACATCATCAGCGGCACCGCCACCTTCCTCACCGTCACCATCATGACCATCCCAGGTGAGTGCCAGGGCCAGGATACTAGCGTTTCACACTATCGTGCCGACCCAAACCAAACTGTGCCGGCTCTGATATTTTCAGGAAGGTCCAGCAACTGTGGGGATGCGTAGCCAGTACAGCTTGGCCCAGTTTGGTTCCGAGGTGTGTACTGGAACACTGGACCTGTTGGCAGCTCAGAGACTACACTTCTAACTACATGGAAAATCATTAAGATTTGGCGATTTAGACCCTGTTTCTCTGCTAGTAAACAGTGAAAAAGAACGAACCCCTACTGCACATTGGTGCACTTATTTGCTTCAGAACTGGGGATTAGGCTGGCAAAATACGCTGTGGAAATACATTTGATGAATTTCCCTTACCTTGATTCTCTTTTCTCATTTTCTCTCCTCCTTCCCCTCCTCCCTCCTCTCCTCTCCTTCTCCTGTTTCCCCTTCTCTCCTTCCCCTCCTCTCCTCCTCCTGTTTCCCCTCCTTCTCCCCCTCCCAGAGCTAAATCTACAGGACCTGTCTCGTAACCTGGACAAGGTGTTCCTGCTCTTCCCTAACTACTGCCTGGGCATGTCCTTCAGCCAGTTCTACCAGAACTACCAATTCATCAGCTTCTGCACCTCCAACCCCATTGCCACGGCCTTCTGCCGTACCTGGAGTGAGTAGTGTACTGTGTTCTACTACAGCAGGGAGACAGCAGCCGTAGCTGTTCAGTGTCCGTAGTTCAGTAGGAATACCTATTGTGTTAGTAGTTTCTTTGGGGGGGGACCAAAAATGTAGAGGATTATTTGATGGGACAATATACAAATGTTATTGAGAAAGATAATTTGAAAAATGAAATGTTATTGCGTAAATAAATGTATTGGTTCTCATAATTTTGATAGAGATACAAATGTAATGAGTAAAGGTTGTTTGTTGATGTGATTTAAAAAAAAATATATATATATATATATATATATTTACAGAATTTAAGGTTGATGTTAGATTTAGGGTGGGGTCGCCAGAATACATTTTTTAAAATGGGTCTCAGCTGAAAAAGTTTGAATCCCACTGTGTTACATGATATGTAACTGTAGTAATATTGTGATGATGATCACAATAATGTTGATGAGAATGATTCGGACTATGACGATGGTAATGAGGATGATGAAGAACCTGTCATGCTGTTTTCTAGTTAACCCTTAGTAGCCCTGACTGGTCTTGTTGCTCCTCCCTCCTCCAGACATCACTTACCAGGAGAACTACTTCTCCATGTCGGAGCCAGGGGTGGGGCGTTTCCTGGTGGCCCTGTCCCTGCAGGGTGTAGTCTTCATCACCCTCCTCTTCATCATCGAGATGCAGTGTGTCAAAACCCTCCGCCGCTTCCTCACCCACCTCGCCAGCAGACGTAAACAGGTCAGAAGGGGAGGGGTCACCCCATGCCCCAGGTGGGCGGAGTTTTCAGATGCCCTGAGCGAGATTAAACTAATGCCCCATTTGTTTATATAGGGCTGTAGTCAAGAGGAAATTATACTCTGAAGAATTTCAGATTTCTGAAAAACGGGTATAATTTTGGTGTGGTTGGGTACATGTCAAAATACTGTTCCCTGCTGCAATTTCTTACAGCTGTATTATGCCAATAGTATGAAAATACCTCATTGATACTAATAGTCAGTATGTGTGTCCTAGCTGCCTCTGATGGAGGATGCGGCCCTACTGCCGGAGGACAGGGACGTAGCGGAGGAAAGGAAGAGGGTTCTGGAGTGTCAGCCCATAGTAGAGTCTATGGTGGGGAGCCCACTCATACTGCAGGACCTCAGCAAGGTACAGCAACCTGTCTGTTAGTCTGGTCTCCCTCCCAGAGGCATCCAGTAGTGGTGAGGGTCTCTGTCTCTCTGTCTGTCTGGCGCTCTCTCTCCCTCCCTCCAGTTCTACAGCAGTGATCTCCCGCCCTCTCCTCTCCCCCCAGTTCTACAGCAGTGATCTCCCACCCTCTCCTCTCTCTCCCTCCAGGTATACAGCAGTGGTGAAACAGTACTGGCGGTAGACAGACTCTCTCTAGCAGTGGGGAAAGGAGAGTGTTTTGGCCTGCTGGGTTTCAATGGAGCAGGGAAGACCACCACCTTCAAGATGCTCACCGGGGACGAGACCGTCACCTCTGGCGATGCTTACATTGACGGCTACAGCATTTTGAGGGATGTCAAGAAGGTAGGAGAGATGGAGGAGAGAGAGAGAAGAAAGAGGAGAACTTTTGCACTGTTTAAATGTTATTTAAAAATGTTATGTCACATACAGAGGATAGGTGCAGTGAAATGTGTTGTTTTACAGGGTCATCCATAGTAGTACGGCATCCCTGGAGCAAATTAGGGTTAACTACCTTGCTCAAGGGCACATCGGCAGATTTTTCACCTTGTTGGCTCGGGTATACTCAAACCTCTAAGCTACCTGCCGCCCTTGCTTAAAAGTTAATTAGGGCACACCGTAGCAAAGCATTTTGCAACAGAAAACAAAAACTAGCATTTCTTATTGAACGTGTACAGATAGGACCATCTCAATTAGAGGCTGTTTTCTTACACTTTGTGCCTCCTGAACACGAACCAGTTCTAATATACTATGAAACTCACAAAATCACCTTGCATGACACCACCCTCTCTCCCGTGTGTCGTAGGTACAGCAGCGGATTGGCTACTGCCCGCAGTTCGACGCTGTCCTGGATCACATGACGGGAAGAGAAACGCTGAGCATGTACGCTAGGCTTCGGGGGATACCAGAGAAATACGTGTCGGGCTGCGTGGAGAACGTGCTACGGTCCTTACTACTGGAGCCCCATGCTGACAAACTGTGCCGCAGCTACAGGTAAGCATTCAGGAGAGAGAGTGAGGGGGGAGGGGTTGGGTGTGTGTTGGTTTGGTGGGTGGGGGACAGAGTGTGTGTGTTTGGAACTGGATGAATAATTGTGTTCTTTCCCTCTGGACTTTTGGGGATGAAATCTCTTCACAGGATCATACATACTACAGGAGGCCATCTATTGTACACATACAAAATAATTAATATTGTGTGTGTGTGTGTGTAGGGCACTTGCAGGTCACAGAGCCCTTTTCTTGCTCTATATTTGTTGTGCTCTTTCTCTCTAGAGACATATCTTGTCCTGTAGTGTACACTACTCCTTCTCTCTAGAGACATATCTTGTCCTGTAGTGTACACTACTCCTCCTCTCTCTAGAGACATATCTTGTCCTGTAGTGTACACTACTCCTCCTCTCTCTAGAGACATATCTTGTCCTGTAGTGTACACTACTTCTTCTCTCTCTAGAGACATATCTTGTCCTGTAGTGTACACTACTCCTCCTCTCTAGAGACATATCTTGTCCTGTAGTGTACACTACTCCTTCTCTCTCTAGAGACATACCTTGTCCTGTAGTGTACACTACTCCTTCTCCCTCTAGAGACATATCTTGTCCTGTAGTGTACACTACTCCTTCTCTCTCTAGAGACATATGTTGTCCTGTAGTGTGCACTACTCCTCCCTCTAGAGACATATCTTGTCCTGTAGTGTACACTACTCCTTCTCTCTCTAGAGACATATCTTGTCCTGTAGTGTACACTACTCCTCCTCTCTNCCCCCCCCCCCCCCCCCTTTCACTCTCTCTCCCTCCAGCGGGGGCAATAAGAGGAAGCTGAGTGCGGCTGTCGCTCTGATTGGTGGACCCCCGGTCATCTTCCTGGACGAGCCGTCCACTGGCATGGACCCAGTTGCTAGGCGACTGCTGTGGGATGCCGTGACGCGCACCCGAGAGTCTGGAAAGGCCATCATCATCACTTCTCACAGGTGAGCATAGCATACACACACCATCCTTTTCATCGCCATCATCATCATCCTCCACCTTCCAGTACAGTCATTACTGTGTCACAGGAAGGAACAGAGTGACTCAGAGAATAAAATAGATGTTGTCGTGCTTGGTTTATCTTTCTCCCTCTCCTCTTTTGTTCCGCTGTTCTTCCCCTTCTCTCTCTCTCTCTCTGCTGTAGTATGGAGGAATGCGAGGCGCTGTGTACCCGGCTGGCTGTGATGGTGAACGGTCAGTTTAAGTGTCTGGGCAGTCCCCAGCACCTGAAGAGTAAGTTTGGCAGCGGCTACACACTACTGGCTAAAGTACGAGTGGACAAGGAGGTGGAGGATAGCGACCTGCAACTCTTCAAGGACTTCATCGAGAGCACCTTCCCAGGTCAGAGAGACACACACACACACACACTCTGAGTCAGACTCATGAACATACACGGGTGCACAAACAAACAAACATATACAGGCGCGAGTAGTGTACACACACACACACACACACACACGTGGACATGCACAAACACTCACGCGCACGTATGCACACACACACGCACGCACCCCACACCTCGAGGCTGGTTCAAAGATAATCCAAGATGTATGACTGTCAATGGTTTAGGGCAGTGGTTCCTAAACTTTTTATAGTCCCATATCGCTTCAAACATTCAACCTCCAGCTGCATACTCCCTCTAGCACCAGGGTCAGCGCACTCTCAAATGTTGTTTTTTGCCATCATTGTAGTAGGCCTGCCACACACACACTATACGATACATTTATTAAACATAAGAATGAGTGTGAGTTTCTGTCACAACCCGGCTCGTGGGAAGTGGACCTGAGCACAAATAATAATAATCAATAATTGTGCTCTTTATTTAGCCATCTCACATATAAAACTTTTGGTTCATTGAACATTGTGAATAACTCACCACAGGTTAATGAGAAGGGTGTGCTTGAAAGGATGCACATAACTCTGCAATGTTGGGTTGTAATTGAGAGTGTCTCAGTCAAATCATTTTCCACACAGTCTGTCCCTGTATTTAGTTTTCGTGCTAGTGAGGGCTGAGAATCCACACTCAGATAGATACGTTGAGATAGGTTGCAAAGGGCATCAGTGTCTTAACAGCACGATTTGCCAAGGCAAGAAACTCTGAGCGCAGCCCTATCCAGAAATCTGGCAGTGGCTTCTGATTTAAATTAAATTTTCACAGAACAATTTCGATGAGGCTCTCTTGTTCAGATATCGGTAAGTGGACTGGAGGCAGGGCATGAAAGGGATAACAAATCCAGTTGTTTGTGTCATCCGTTTCTGGAAAGTACCTGCGTAATTACGCACCCAGCTCACTCAGGTGCTTCGCTATATCACATTTGACATTGTCGGTAAGCATGAGTTCATTTTAAAATCTTGTCCATGTTCTGTTATAATCTGCACCCGGCACAGCCAGAAGAGGACTGGCCACCCCTCACAGCCTGGTTCCTCTCTAGGTTTATTCCTAGGTTTTGGCCTTTCTAGGGAGTTTTTCCTAGCCACCGTGCTTTTACACCTGTATTGCTTGCTGTTTGGGGTTTTAGGCTGGGTTTCTGTACAGCACTCTGTGACATCAGCTGATGTAAGGGGGGCTTTATAAATAAATTTGATTTGATTTGCACACAAAAAATCATACAATGATGGAAAGACCTGTGTGTTGTCCTTGTTAATGCAGACAGAGAAGAGCTCCAACTTCTTCATCATAGCCTCAATGTTGTCCCACACATTGAATACTGTTGTGGAGAGTCCCTGTAATCCTAGATTCAGATCATTCAGGTGAGAAAAAACATCACCCAGATAGGCCAGTCGTGTGAGAAACTCGTCATCGTGCAAGCAGTCAGACAAGTGAAAATGATGGTCAGTAAAGAGAACTTTAAGCTTGTCTCTCAATTCAAAAAAATGTGTCAATACTTTGCCCCTTGATAACCAGCGCACTTCTGTATGTTGTAAAAGTGTTTCATGGTCGCTGCCCATATCATTGCATAATGCAGAAAATACACGAGAGTTCAGGGGCCTTGCTTTAACGAAGTTAACCATTTTCACTTTAGTGTCCAAAACATCTTTCAAGCTGACAGGAATTCCCTTGGCAGCAAGAGCCTCTCGGTGGATGCCTCTCGAGTGGATGCCTCTCGAGTGGAGCCTCTCGGTGGATGCTGCAGTGCACCCAAGTGGCGTCGTGAGCAATTGCTTGCGCGCGCGTTACCGCTCCACTATGTCTCCCTGTCATGGCTTTTGCGCCATCAGTACAGATACCAACACATCTTAACCACCAAAGTCCATTAGATGTCACAAAGCTGTCCAGTACTTTAAACATATCCTCTCCTGTTGTCCTGTTTCCAGTGGTTTGCAGAAGAGGATGTATTCCTTAATTGACCCCCATAAACGTAACGGACATATACCAGGAGCTGTGCCAGGCCCCGCCACATCTGGTGACTCATCCAGCTGTAACGCATAGAATTCACTGGCTTGTATGCAAAGCAGTAATTGTTTCAAAACGTCTCCTGCCATGTCACTGATGCGTCGGGAAGCAGTGTTGTTTGATGAAGGCATTCTCTGTATACGTTTCTGGGCCTTTTCCCCCAGCATTGTCCCAGCCATATCCACGGCAGCAGGAAGAATTAAGTCCTCCACAATAGTAGGGGGCTTGCCTGTCCTAGCCACTCGGTAGCTCACCATATAAGACGCTTCTAGCCCCTTCTTATTAATGGTATCGGTTGCTTTTATACATGTCTTACTATTCGAAATTCCTCTATATTCTAGCTCAAACAACTCCCGTGGCTTATTTTTCTAATTGTCATGTTTTGTTTCTAAATGTCTGCACAAGAGTGAAGGTAACGGTTAATGTGATTGGATGTTAATTATTTGACTAGGCTACCTGTATTTGACATTTTGTTGTTTCGATGAACACTAGATGGTTTAATTTTATTTTTGGCAGTGAAACGAGGCTAAGCGTACCCCAGTTTGGGAATACCTGGTTTAGGGGGTTGGTCTAACATGACATCACTTCTCTCCACAGGAAGTCTACTGACAGATGAACACCAGGGCATGGTGCACTACCACTTGACTGACAAGACTCTCACCTGGGCACAGGTAACAATCTCTCTTTCTCAGCCGGTCCCTATTCACTCCCTAACCCTCCTCCTTGGCCCTAACCTGTCAGCCAACCTGTCTTTTAGACTGTAAGAGCACCATCTAGTGGAGATCTAACCTCTCAGCCAACCTGTCTTTTAGACTGTATAAGAGCACTGTCTAGTGGAGGAAGAGTGTAATGACTCTTGGCACTAAGTGTATTTGCCTTCGATTTGTATCTGACAACTCCACACTATTGAAGTTGTCAGATACGGCTTTTGATTTCAAGCACTGACTCATCCTATGTTTTCCCTCTTTCTCTCCCCTATCTTCATCCCCCCATCCTCCCCAAGGTGTTTGGCACCCTGGAGGCAGCCAAAGAGAAGTACAACATCGATGACTACGCTGTGAGCCAGATCTCCCTGGAACAGGTATTCCTCAGCTTCGCCCAGTTCCAGCACTGCAGCAGGAAATAGATGGAGCGAGGAGGAAGAAGAAGGGGGAGCCTCATCTCTCTGTTTCTCTCTTTTTCTGTCTGTCCATCCGTCGTGTGTCTCTCCACTCTGTGTGGATGACCTGTGTACATGGACTCGACTGTGTGACACGCCACTGAGCTATGCTCAGATCTTGATCTACACACACTTACATACACACAGACAGACACTGTGCAGTGATGGAGCAGAGGTTGAATCCCTGGACACCCGGACTTCAACGTGGCCGGTTTACCCCAGCTCCCTCTAACCCCGCTGGGCTTGTACCGCCAACCAGACTGGACCCGTTGATCCAAGCCTGGGTCTTAACAATCAACCACTCCTTTCTCTTCTGTTCAATCAGTTTGTGTGTTGGACATTTAGGCCAGTCCAGAGGCAATGTTACCCCTTTTTTGTCTTTGACGTTTAAAGACTGTGTATACAGCTGGATACCACTGGATATGAGTGGTCTACTCTGCCTAATACAACTCAGCCTTGTGAATGTGTGACAGACAGGGTTGTGAACTTATATGCAGCTTTCTTTGTGTTATGTATGATTTCTGTCTTCTCATATGATTCTTGCTGTGGTCCTAAACAATAGTGCACAGTGGGTATTGTTCCTCACTGATAAGATTGAAATATACAATGAAGCACTTCAAGTGAGGCAATTGTAAAACAAATCACCATTTTTTTTTGTCTTTATTAGGTTAAATGCCATGCTCTAACGCTTGCTCGTCCTTTTTGGTCGGATGTAGTAGATTCATGGTACTGAAGCCACTTCCTGTAGGAAATCATTAGATTGGTTTGCTGGAACATTAGCTAACAATTGCATGTCTGAATGAACAACAACCTCTGAACTGCATTGCATGGCACACGAAAAGCGTGCTAGGTATTGAGATGCCCTCAGACCATCATTGAAAATCCTAATTGCAAGATTCAGAAAGAAAACACGTTGTCTCGATGGATTTGGGCATGTTGGACTGTGTGGTTCCTATCCTTAGCATTGTGCCCACTTACTGAAGCACAACTTCCCTTTCTAAGGGCTACAGTAAGTTTGATGCAGTGTCATAGTTACAGAATCACTATATACACCTGTTGAGTTCCAGATATGTTATTTGACTTTAAGGGATAGGTCAACGACCTTGTGAAATCGCTGAACTATCCCTTTAAGTGAGTTTCTTTTGGTTGGTTTACCCACACTAATTGAACTGCAGCTTAAGCATTTCTTGTTATCTTTATTTGTTTGTGTGCTGTCCCTTTACTGCTGTCAATTATAATACTACAGTACTACAATGTTATTCCTGAAGGCTGAAACAAAATTATGGTTTTGCTTATCAATGTGTAGATGCGTTACAGCTATGGACCAATGCACTGTTACGTCCTCTTAATATAGAGCTTAGAGTACTTTACTATAGAGTAAAGTAACACACCGTCCAGTCAACCAATCAGTCACTTTTTTCCGTCCATTGGCTGTTTTTTTCAATTGCAAACCCTTTCTTAACGTAATTGAATGAAGAGGTTGAATGAGAATGTGAGGTTTAAAGACAATAGCTTCCACAAGAATGGAAGTATTTCTGTCCAGACAGAGAATTCCTGCTTCTTGTCCCAGCATTCCATTTATACATTATTTTGCTTTGTGGAAAATGTTTAAGCCTAGTCCAATATTTAGTCCTCTTGTGTCTAGACATGTTAACTCTCCTATGTTCTCCCAATGCTACACTGGTTGATGTGGTTATGTATCTAAATTATCAACAGTAGTCATGGGAGCATAAACGTCTTAATGGGTTAGCTGACTTTTATGTTGTTGATGTTTTCACTTAAAAAAAGTAAACTGTCAATTTTTAAAAGAATGTTTGTGAAGATGGTTAACTTATCAATGCAACTGACTGTAAAACAGCCTCACACAAGGACCATGAAGGATCAGCTCTGCCCCCCCCTCATAGCTCACTCAATCTAACGAGTTGATTATTATTTCTTTAAGCACTTTTGAAGTAAACCTCCGCAACAATGGCTGTTTCTGGGATGGTTGAACTTAAGCACTGCGTAGGATAGTTGACAAACTGATAGGCAAGTGGTTACAGACAACACTTAAATAGAGGCTGACGTTCATGTTTGGAAGACAAAAAATAGGGCTTATTGATTATACAGGGCTCTGTCCTGACAAATGATGTTTTTGTTACGTTTCTACATATCATATAGATGCCAGTTCATCTATATGGACATGTCTTACAGCTACTTCTTGAGAATCAACCGCAACATCTCATTTTGAGTTAAGTAAAAGAGAACTTGAAAACATTGTGATGATGAGGATGCATATGATTAGAATTAAATACAATGTATCATATTTAAAAAAGGGAATCTTCATCATTGTACTTGTATGTACTGTATCATGGAACTAACCTTGTGTACTGTATAATTACTCCTATTGTTTTTTAATAAAATTTGCTCTATGCAAATTGAAACAAAAACAAGTATTCCTTTACTTTAGAAACACCACACTCCCATTATACCTAATCAATGATGAGGTATTTCTAATAAGCCAGCTGTTCTTCAAATGTAGAAAACTGGACCAGCTGGACTCAGCCAGTAGTACACTGTGGTCATATACTGTTAACACCTATATGCTTTGTTTGTGAATCAGAGCATGACTTGTGTGGGTCACCTCAGTAGTTACAACCCTGTTTTTCTCTGGTGTTGTCAGAGGGGAAGGCACAGAAACCCTCAGTAGTTACAACCCCGTTTTTCTCTGGTGTTTTCAGAGGGGAAGGCACAGAAACCCTCAGTAGTTACAACCCCGTTTTTCTTTGGTGTTTTCAGAGGGGAAGGCACAGAAACCCTCAGTAGTTACAACCCCGTTTTTCTCTGGTGTTTTCAGAGGGAAAGGCACAGAAACTTTGACGAGGGACAGAAATCTTGCAGGACCAGTTATTTTACCTCCCTATTCCCTGCTGTATTGCCAGATTAGCATACAGTGGGGCAAAAAAGTATTTAGTCAGCCACCAATTGTGCAAGTTCTCTCAATTAAAAAGATGAGAGGCCTGTAATTTTCATCATAGGTACACTTCAACTATGACAGACAAAATGAGGAAAAAAAATCCAGAAAATCACATTGTAGGATTTTTAATGAATTTATTTGCAAATTATGGTGGAAAATAAGTATTTGGTCACATACAAACAAGCAAGATTTCTGGCTCTCACAGACCTGTAACTTCTTCTTTAAGAGGCTCCTCTGTCCTCCACTCGTTACCTGTATTAATGGCACCTGTTTGAACTTGTTATCAGTATAAAAGACACCTGTCCACAACCTCAAACAGTCACACTCCAAACTCCACTATGGCCAAGACCAAAGAGCTGTCAAAGGACACCAGAAACAAAATTGTAGACCTGCACCAGGTTGGGAAGACTGAATCTGCAATAGGTAAGCAGCTTGGTTTGAAGAAATCAACTGTGGGAGCAATTATTAGGAAATGGAAGACATACAAGACCACTGATAATCTTCCTCGATCTGGGGCTCCACGCAAGATCTCACCCCGTGGGGTCAAAATGATCACAAGAACGGTGAGCAAAAATCCCAGAACCACACGGGGGGACCTAGTGAATGACCTGCAGAGAGCTGGGACCAAAGTAACAAAGCCTACCATCAGTAACACACTACGCCGCCAGGGACTCAAATCCTGCAGTGCCAGACGTGTCCCCCTGCTTAAGCCAGTACATGTTCAGGCCCGTCTGAAGTTTGCTAGAGAGCATTTGGATGATCCAGATGAGGATTGGGAGAATGTCATATGGTCAGATGAAACCAAAATANTGACCAAATACTTATTTTCCACCATAATTTGCAAATAAATAAATTAAAAATCCTACAATGTGATTTTCTGGATTTCTTTTTCTCATTTCGTCTGTCATAGTTGAAGTGTACCTATGATGAAAATTACAGGCCTCTCTCATCTTTTTAAGTTGGAGAACTTGCACAATTGGTGGCTGACTAAATACTTTTTTGCCCCACTGTATATGTCATACAACCTGGAATCTATGGGCCGGTTTCCCAGTCTAGGACTATGCCAAATCTGTGTGGGGAACCACCCTTTGTCCTACAACCTTTATTGGGCTTGGGTTATTCTTTCACTCCCCTGAATGGAAAAGTAGGGGTTGGTCAAAGACATTCATATTACCAGGAAGCATGGAGAAAAGTATTTAATAGTTGTGAGAGGGATTTGTGTCAGTTCTTTGTTCATAATCTGCTAACTGCTTCTTCAGAAAGTGTGAAACACAATCAGACCTAAAAGACAATCAAGGTTAACCTGTATTCCTACTTCCTCTTATTCAGTTTTGTGATCTCTGTTGCTCAGTATAAATGGATTACAGTATGAGATGATGACAGATAATGATGTCTACGTGAAATCCATGTTCTACATTCTGTTGAGGCTGTTCTGTTATGTTGAAAAATATGGTCAGCATATACAGTGACTTCGGAAAGTATTCAGACCCCTTGACTTTTTCCACATGTTGTTATGTTACGGCCTTATTCTAAAATTTATTTAAAAAATAATTAATCAGCAATCTACACACAATACCCCAGAATTACAAAGCAAAAACAGGTTTTTAGGAATTTCTGCAAATCTCTTAAAAATAACAGAAATACCTTATTTACGTAAGTATTCAGACCCTTTGCTATGAGACTCAAAATGGAGCTCCGGTGCATCCTGTTTCCATTGATCATCCTTGAGATGTATCTACTTCACCTGTGGTAAATTCAATTGATTGGACATGATTTGGAAAGGCACACACCTGTCTATATAAGGTTCCACAGTTTACAGTGCATGTCAAAGCAAAAACCAAGCCATGAGGTCGAAGGAATTGTCCGTGGAGCTCCGAGACAGGATTGTGTCGAGGCACAGATCTGGGGAAGGGTACCAAAACATTTCTGCAGCATTGAAGGTCCCCAAGAACTCTGTGGCCTCCATCATTCTTAAATGGAAGAAGTTTGGAACCACCAAGACTCTTCCTAGAGCTGGCCTCCCAGCCAAACTAAGCCATAAGGGAAGAAGAGCCTTGGTTAGGGAGGTAACCAAGAAACTGATGGTCACTCTGACAGAGCTCTAGAGTTCCTTTGTGGAGATGGGAGATCCTTCCAGAAGGACAACCATCCCTGCAGCACTCTACCATAGACTGAAGCCACTCCTCAGTAAAAGGCACATGACAGCCTGCTTGTAATTTGCCCAAAGGCACCTAAAGACTCTCAGACCATGAGAAACAACCTCACTCAATGTCAACAAAACAAAGGAGATGATCGTGGACTTCAGGGAATGGCAGAGGGAGCACCCTCCTATCCACAACGACGGGACAGCAGTGGAGAAGGTGGAAGGTTTTAAGTTCCTCTGCGTACACATCAGGGATAAACTGAAATGGTCCACCCACACAGTGTGGTGAAGAAGGTGCTACAGTGCCTCTTCAAACCTCAGGAGGCTGAAGAAATTTGGCTTGTCACCTAAAACCCTCACAAACCAATGCACAATTGAGATCATCCTGACGGGCTGTATCATTGCCTGGTACGGCAACCGTACCGCCCACAACCGCAAGGCTCTCCAGAGGGTGTTGTGGTCTGCACAACGCATCACAGGGGGCAAACTACCTGCCCCCCAGGACACCTACACCACCCGATGTCACAGAAAGGCCAAAAAGATAATCAAGGACAACAACCATCCGAGCCACTGCCTGTTCACCACCCTACCATCCAGAAGGCGAGGTCAGTACAGCTGCATCAAAGCTGGGACCGAGAGACTGAAAAACATCTATCTCAAGGCCATCAGACTGTCAAACAGCCATCACTGACACAGAGAGGCTGCTGCCTACATACAGACTCGAAGTCATTGGTCACTTTAATAAATGGATCACTAGTCACTTTAATAATGACACTTTAATAATGTTTACATATCTTGCATTACTCATCTCATATGTATATACTGTATTCTATACCATTATTGCATCTTGCCTATGCCGCTCGGTCATTGCTCATCCATATATTTATGTACAGTTGAAGTCGGAAGTTTACATACACCTTAGCCAAATACATTTAAACTCCTAGTAAAAATTCCCTGTCTTAGGTCTGTTAGGATCACCACTTTATTTTAAGAATGTGAAATGTCAGAATAATATTATAGAGTGATTTATTTCAGCTTTTATTTCTTTCATCACATACCCAGTGGGTAAGACCCATTTGCGACCAAGCTTTAACTTGACTGGTGTCTTGAGATGTTGCTTCAATATATCCACGTAATTGTCCTTCCTCATGATGCCATCTATTTTGTGAAGTGCACCAGTCCCTCCTGCAGCATAGCACCCCCACAACATGATGCTGCCACCCCTGTGCTTCACGGTTGGGATGGTGTTCTTCGGCTTGCAAGCCTTCCCCTTTTTCCTCCAAACATAACGATGGTCATTAGCGAGTTTTAATGACTCCAACCTTAGTGTATGCAAACTTGCAACTTCAGCTGTAAGTAAAAGGATGGAATAAGAATATGTACAGATGAAGTCGAAAGTTTACATACACTTAGGTTGGAGTCATTAAAACTTGTTATTCAACCACTCCACAAATGTCTTGTTAACAAACTATAATTGTGTCTGGAGGAAACTGGTACAAAAGTATCTATATCCACAGTAAAAAGAGTCCTATTTATTCATAATAAATTAGCAAACATTTCTTAAAACCTGTTTTTGCTTTATCATTATGGGATATTGTGTGTAGATTGATGAGGATACTTTCTGAATGCTCTGTATGTGGCTCTGAGCATGCCATAGAGTTGGATAGAGGGCAATTTTGAAGTACTTTGGACATTGACCATTTTGAAGTAGTCAACTTAATTTGCCTGATGACGAGCGAGTGGAGTCTCATTTAACTAAGCACATATTTGTCCACTTTCCCTCTCCTCGCCGCCTCTCCTTGATTACCTTTGACCTTTTTCGAAAGGAGGCAAGAGTTGAGCAAACCATTTGAGAAAAGGCTCCTCCTCCTCATCTCCTGTATTTACAATAGACACTTCCGTGACAGCATGGGCAGTGCCATTGAGGGCTATCTCAATTTTAAAGTAGTCGATTTCTACTTCTTAAAGACCCACTCAGTTGACTACTTTAAAATGGTGAAAGCACTCCATGACACTGCCCATGCTAAAACAGGCTTTGGGCCAAGTGCCTCTATCCAACTCAATGGGCCCTATGCATAATACAGTTACACCTAAATAGATCGCACCCTCAGTCATGTCCCTCCCCCACATTCCTGTGTACCTGGGGGCGGGGGCATAGAGATCAATAAGGAAGTCCTCAGTGGCCCAGTGTAGAGCTTCTGTGAACACAGATTGACAAGATGGGTTATGTAGAAGATCTCCTCCAGACTCCCAATACGGTGACACTGCTGGGGGCTGTGCTATTTCTGCCTCCTCTCCTCAGGTTCCAGCTCTGAGGAACAGAGGAAGGAGCCTCCAGAACCCAGGCCGCTGCCCCTCCTTGGTAACATGCTCCAGCTAAATCTCAAGAGGCCCTACCACACCCTTTGTGAGGTGAGGAGAATTCCTGAGTTTCTTTAAAAAATACATAATTTTGAGTTTATTTTTCCTAAAATTGTTTTTGACTTGACCTGTGTCTCTATAAGCTCTATTTAGAGTTTCAACCAAAAGTTATGGTACCAATGTTTTGAGAATTTGAATAATTGCTCACCCTGAAATCTTAGTTTGGAGCATAGGAGAAGTACAAACTCACCTAAACAAACACGTGTTAGCCAACTACCTGTCGTTCAAAAATCGATTTGTAGGACTTTGTGACTGAAACGTTGAATTTAATACATTTTCAACTTCCAAGAACACAGTTTGCTGGAGTCAATTCAAGTAGTTTGCAAAAAAATAACAAATATTGAATAATTGTCAACAGTGTGACAGGTAACGCATTTGACACAACCAAACAGAGAAGTATGCTGCCTTCAATATCATCTCCATTGTGTACGGCAGCAGGTTTGAATACAATGACCCTCAGTTCCAAGGCATGGTGGACAGACAATGAGACCATAGACCTTACAGGCTCTGCACCTATTCAGGTACCGTCTACTTATTTAGTGCACTTTGTTTCTCAATCTTTTTTTCTCAGGAAACTAAGAGGCAGTTTACCAGACCCAGATCTGGGAAACCGGTCCTATGGACGTCTTGGTGCAAAATGATATGAGCTAATGCTTTCCTTTTCTGAATTAGGAGATAGGTGTACTTCATGTTTCCCTGCTTGGGTCCGTGGCTAAAAAACTAGAAACTTATGATGGAAAATGTTGACATCAACAAGAAGGAGATAAAGGAGTTGATCAAGGGCTTGAATGAGACTCACAACCCTCAGATTTGTAGTGGCTTCATGGACTCATTCCTTGTCCGAAAGCAGACCCTGGAGGTATGGAGAGGTAACGCAGTAACTTTCAGCAGTGGCATCACATATTGCCTAGGGGTCCTAGTTTTAACTTTTATTTTCAGTTTTTATGTTATTGTTTCAGAGCCAAATGTTTCAGTTTTTATAATTATTTCAGTTTACTAGCTAGTTTTCGTTTACTAAAATAACCTTGGAGTTGTCATCGTGTGTTCTTTGAATCAGCCATGTGACTTCTATATGTTATCTGTGGGTCTGTGTCTGTCAGGATGCAGGCCCCATAGACTCCTTCTACCAAGACGATAACCTCATGTATTCTGTGATGAATCTGTTTGCTGCTGATACCGACACCACAGGGACAACCCTTCGATGGGCCCTGCTGCTCATGACCCACATACAGGGTAAGGACCAATAGATACAGATACAGACTGAAGATCATGCTACGACAAAGAACATTTGTCACATACAACAAGACATGTTTCTGTGAAGCTTAACCTTAGTAGTTCTGGTTTAGAATTTCAGACCTTCCTAGTTCTTGTTTGAAGATCCCTTGAGGTTGAGGTTTAACTTGATATTAACTTCGGTCCTCCATCCTTTCTGTCTCAGACCGGGTCCAGGATGAGATCAGCAGGGTCATAGGAAGAACCTGCCCTACACTTATGCAGTGATCCAAGAGACTGGCCAACATTGTACCCATGTCCCTCCCTCATACCACCAGCCGAGACGTCACCTTCCAGGGATATTTAATTAAAAAGGTCAGATACCCGGTTTTCATCATACATTTGCATCTAAATCCCATGATTATAATGTATTGGTCATTGTAGAGGCAAATCTCTTCTACTGAAACTGCACTGTCATACTAGAAAACACCAGATATCTGATTAAATCTGTAATGTTTAAAAAATGTATACAATTAGAAATCATTGATTTGCTCTGTAAGTAACCCCATCTCTAATAGCAAATGTTTTAATGTTGATGTCAATCATCTCTGATACTCTGGATTTGTCTCTAATTCTATTGGTTGTAGGGGACGTCTGTGTTTCCTCTACTGACCTCCGTCCTGCAGGACGAGAGCGAATGGGAGAGCCCCCACACCTTTAATCCAGCCCACTTTCGGATGAGCAGGGCCATTCATCAAGAGGGACGCCTTCATGGCCTTTTCTGCAGGTATTAATAACTCCTTCAGTGTGCCTTTGTAGCACGGGGCAGGAAGTGGTTCTAAAAGAATCTATTGCACAGACTTCATATTATCTCCCATGTCTTTCTCTCACAAGTCGTAGGGTGTGTCTGGGAGAGAGTCTGGCCAGGATGGAGCTCTTCTTCTTCACCTCCCTCCTGCAGCAATGTAGTTTCTCTCCTCCTCCTGGAGTAACAGAGGATGATCTGGACCTGACACCATCCGTGGGGTTGACCCTCAATCCTTCAACTCAAACCAGCTATGTGCTGTGAACCGGGTCTAAGGAGAGAGTTTGAAGTGTGAATCTTGGCCCAATGCACATTAAGGACAAGACACACCATAATTAACATTGATCATGTGTAGTGGTTCACCTGTTGGGTGTTGACGAAGGTTGGCGATTTAACATGTCAAATCATTAGGAAATTAACAGAAAATTACAGCTCATTTTTATTTATTTTATTTCACCATTATTTAACCAGGTAGGCAAGTTGAGAACAAGTTCTCATTTACAACTGCGACCTGGCCAAGATAAAGCAAAGCAGTTCGACACAAACAATAACAGAGTTACACATGGAAGAGAGAATAAAGTAGACGGCATCGGTCAAACGTGTGATTGATGGCTTTTTTATGGCCCCTGGGGGGTGTACATCCGGTCCGGAAGTTCCCACGTGGGGAGGGGTTTTTATGACCCTATCTGTCCCTTTGAAGTGATGCGTTTGTAGTTTTATGGTCCTGTACGTCTGTCCCTTTGAAGTGATGCGTTTGAAGTTTTATGGTCCTGTAGATATGTCCCTTTGAGGTGATGCGTGTGTATTTTATGGTCCCTGTAGATATTTTGAAGATATGCCTGTGTTTACTCAGGATATGCCTGTGTTTGGCTCAGTGTTCTGACACTCATGGGGACACTACGTCACTGAAAAATCTACGGGGAGAGCAAAAAATTCAAGCCCCTTGGGCGCTGCCATAGTTACATTAGAAGTGTTCATCCAAGAAGGCTCAAGGTCATTGGCCACAGATAAAATGCCTTCAAATCACGTTCTATATACCATAGATTTTACTGGACTGGTCATGTCAAAATCATACTTTCAAAATCTTAACTAGCAAGCTAGCAGTCATCATCATGAATCAAGTCGGGGCGGCAGGATAGCTTAGTGGTTAGAGCGTTGGACTAGTAACCAAAAGGTTGCAAAGTTCAAATCCCCGAGCTGACAAGGTACAAATCTGTCGTTCTGCCCCTGAACAGGCAGTTAACCCACAGTTCCTAGGCCGTCATTGAAAATAAGAATTTGTTCTTAACCTACTTGCAAATGATTTTCAATCCTTGTCATATGAAGAGAAATTGTAGATAAAATGTATCAGTGCTCATCGGCAGGGTTGGGGAGTAATGTGTTACATTGGATTACATGTAATCTGTTACATGTAATGGATTACCAAAAAACAGTAAGTAATCCGTTACCAGCTAAAAATATTGTTATCAGATTACAGATATTTTAGAAAAACTAGATGATTACTTAAAAAAATTTAAACGTTTTTTCACTTCTCTGTTTTCTCAATGGCATTCAAATCAGCATTGAAAAAAGGGGAAAGTTTAAGTTTGTTACACCTGAGCGAGTCTGACCACAAGTCATAGAACACTGCTGCTCTCTCATTTAGCTATTTGCGCCTTACGGATTGTGGTTGTTGTGGATGGCTGTTCACAAATCTAAATGTGTATTTGAACCCAATAATGGTTGAATTCAATAGGTTTAAGCTGCCTATCAATCATTGTTTTTGAAACCAGTGGACAGACAATGAAAAATGAGCTCTTGCAACAGCTGCACAGTGCAGATCCCAGCCTATGGGGAAAAGTTTTTTTTTTATTGCTCAATCTAATTCATGCTGATAAAGAAATGTCATCCATAGGCCTAATGGACACGTGCTCAAATTTGCACACTTTTGATAGACTTAAAGGGGCAATCTGTAGTTGCTACATTCATTTTTTGACTTAAATTATATATATAAACTCAGCAAAAAAAGAAACTGTCAACTGCATTTATTTTCAGCAAACTTAACATGTGTAAATATTTGTTTGAACATAAGATTCAACAACTGAGACATAAACTGAACAAGTTCCACAGACATGTGACTAACAGAAATGGAATAATGTGTCCCTGAACAAAGGGGGGGGTCAAAATCAAAAGTAACAGTCAGTATCTGGTGTGGCCACCAGCTGCATTAAGTACTGCAGTGCATCTCCTCATGGACTGCACCAGATGTGCCAGTTCTTGCTGTGAGATGTTACCCCACTCTTCCACCAAGGCACCTGCAAGTTCCCGGACATTTCTGAGGGAAATGGCCCTAGCCCTCACCCTCCGATCCAACAGGTCCCAGACGTGCTCAATGGGATTGAGATCTGGGCTCTTCGCTGGCCATGGTAGAATACTGACATTCCTGTCTTGCAGGAAATCGCACACAGAACGAGCAGTATGGCTGGTGACATAGTCATGCTGGAGGGTCATGTCAGAATGAGCCTGCAGGAAGGGTACCACATGAAGGAGGAGGATGTCTTCCCTGTAACGCACAGCATTGAGATTGCCTGCAATGACAACCAGCTCAGTCCGATGATGCTGTGACATGACCATGGCGGACAAGCTTGTTTTTCGCCAATGTTTGTAAACAAACACTGTATAGCCTCATAACATGGTTAATACAATAATTTTGATATCATGGATGGTCTGTTCTTGCATCCATAGCGATCTATTAATCTGAGAGTGGTTACATTTCTCCAGGCCCATCTGAAACGTGTACGCTAATAATCAGGAAGCAAGAACAGGGAGTGAATTTAATAAATAAACTAGGGTACAGACATGAAACATAGAAACAGAGTCAATAACGCCTGAGGAAAGAACTAAGGGGAGTGACAGATATAGGGTTAAACTGATCATGTCAACATCTTACTTTCACAATCTTAGCTAGCAGTCATCATCGTGAATCAAGTCTAATGGCAAATCCTTTTTAATCCTTGTCATATAAGAAATAATGAAAAGAAAATATAGATAAAATGTATCGGTGCTCATCGGCCATTGGACATACATTACACAACAAGTTGGAAATCACAAATTCAACAATGAGTTGTTTGGAAGGAATCAGTGACAGTGGCTAACCGCAAGCATTGCAACTGGGAAGTCAGACAATTTGCCACCGAAGGATCGTCGCGCAAAACAAGGTGAGTCAAAAAATGTAATCTGCTGCTGCATGAATGATGTAATATGCCAGGGAGATATGGTCAGCCATATCAGCTACGTTTTTTAAAAAGGCAGTAAACAAGGCTGAATTAATTGTTTCACTGCCAGACGGCTCCGCAGATAGCCAGGTGTAGCGGTGGTAAGAATTCACTCCATGGTGCTGAAAAGAAAGCTCTGCTGTTGGGACAGTTTTATTTAGGCCCTAAACGTTTGTGGGCACCGCTTGTCGCCTTTATAGTGCAATTAATGTATTGTTTAGTGTTCTGTTGTGTAGTGGCTTTGCTGGGATTATGAAAAATGTTAAGAAAATTTTAAGAAATGTAATAAATTAATGACTTTTCAAATAAGTTATGTTGGCTGACAATTTGTTAACTACGCTATCCTTACGAAACGCATAGCATTACAGCAGTAGGTACCGGTATGTTAGCTAGCTACCTAACGTTATTTGGCTACTAATACATCAAACTTGCCAGGCAGTATTATTAACTATCAGCTATCTAACTAACTACCCAATGTTTATTGACTTGATTATTCACATAATTCTTAGCTAAGTGGTATAGTCGTGCGTATCAATGGTCATTGTTCATTCTGGCTATCTACTCCGATCTCAGAGCACTCTTGCGCAGAATAACTGGTGAATTTACGAATGCTCAACACCCATTGAATATGCCTGTCAGTAAAAAGAATTTGTCATTAAATTGTTGCCAGCAGCACAGTTACAGTCACCAATGCTCTAGATAACATGAAAACAGCCTAACCAGCTCCGCTAGGGCGAGTAAAATGGTCAGAGTGAGGTGTTCTCTCAGTCTCATTTGTGTCTGGAAGTAGCTAGCCAATGTTAGCCTGGGTGCTTGACTGCCGTTGAACGCTTGGATAAACCGTACTCCTCGGCTAGAGCGTCCAGTGTGCGCTCTGAATGCTCCGAATTTATAAATGGACAATCTGACAATGCTCTGGGATTTACGAATGCCCAGAGCACACTCTGGCACTCCAGATTGAATTTACACAACCAAAATCGTAAAATGTTTAGCTAGCCATTTGTTATGCTAACAAGCTAGCAAGAGGTTGCATAGCAACAGCATCAACTTCCGGTAGACAGGCGAAGCTCTAGTACGCTCAACTGAAATGATACCGTTAACAGTATACTAAAATGAACTAATAGTATGTAGTATATACTCATTAAGTATGTAGTGTACGGGTATTCGAGCACAGCTTTGGAGATTGATGACCGGTTGGTGACCACTGCTGTAGATGATTGATTATTAGCTAGATAGCCTAGTTAGTACACCTAACAGATGCCGAGCAGTTTCCATACCAGGCTGTGATGCAACTGGTCAGGATGCCTGACCAGTTGTAGAACTTTTTGAGGATCATAGAGATTTGGCCATGTGGGAATCCTCACCCTATGCCTATAAAGGTGTGTACACATATTTCTTTTTCTTCACACTGATGTGAAAGATACATTCCTTATGCTTCCAGAACCGTTCCCGGCAGCAATGAGTGTTAATGCTCAGAATGAGCGTCAGGGCACTTAACAGAACTCCCCCAGCCAGAAGATACCTCCACGAATAGACGCTAAAGGAAGTTAGCCTCTATGAATGGGCTAGCTAGCAGGCAAACGCTAGCTAGCTAACTACCTATGCTAAATCGACTAGCACAGGGGTCTTCAACCTTTTCTTGCTCAGGGACCCCTGCCCAGGCAAACCAATGAATACATGTATTGTCTTATCATCAGCTGAATGATAATGGCAAGGAGAAATAATTAACATTTTCAAATGAATAGATTTGGAATATTATTTCAATCTCTCCACATAATAATGGCGGCAGGTAGCCTAGCGGTTAATCACATTTGACAAGTAACCGGAAGTTTGGTTCGAATCCCTGAGCCAACTAGGTAACAAATCTGTCGATGTGCCCTTGAGCAAGGCACTTACCCCTCATTGCTCTGGATAAGAGTGCACGCTAAATGACTAAAATGGAAAATAATTGGAAGAGAGTGTAAACTCTAACATAGCCAATTAGCTCCAGATACATTTTGCTAATAGCAGCTGTTTAGCTGATGAAACAAAGGTTATTTGTCGGCAAAAATGTATGTCCAAGTCAAGAAAGAGTACCAGCAGCCAGTGGCACTTCTTGTGACTGGTACTCGCAGAATTGAACTTGCAACCTTTCGGTTACTAGTCCAATGCTCTAACCACTAGGCTACTCATCCAGAAAGTGGGTGGGGTTAAAAGTGTGGGGGCTCTCCCATTTGCTATCGTCTTGTAGGACAGTCAGTAGAGGAATCACAGATGTCCCCTGCAGTGAGAGTGAAGCATAGGACACTTATATTCAGAGTAAAAGTGATGAAACTTGGTTTCATAAATGAATTGCGCAACAAACATTTCAGGCTTATTTTATTTATTTATTTAATCAGATTTGGACAGCCATGTACATTATCTGACCTTGATGAAATATCCCTGGAAGGTGACGTCTCAACTGGTGGTGTGAGGGATGGCCATGAGTGCAATGTTGGCCAGTCTCTGGATCTCATGGATCACAGCATCAGTATAGGGCAGGTTCTTCCTGTCCTCTACCAAGGGCTGATGACTTCCTATGACCCTGCTGATCTCCTCCTGGACCCAGTCTGAGACAGAAAGGATTTTGAATTACTGCAGTGAAACTTAGAAACCTTAGTTAATGTTTAACCTTCATTAACCCAGCCATCCTAAACTAGTTTCCTAACCTGTGCTTCAAGTTAGCCCTTTGTCAATGGTTACAACTTGTAAAACCACGAGTCCCTTAGTTTTTTTTTCTCAGTGAATGTGTGTGTGTGTGTGGGCGTTTGTGTTTATATCAATCCTTACCTTGTATGTGAGGGTACTTGGCCATTAGCAGCAGACCCCAGCGCAGGGTTGTCCCGGTGGTGTCGGTACCAGCACCAAACAGGTTAGCAACACTAATTACCAGGTTGTTGTCATGGTAGAGTGAATCCATATTGCCAAATTCCTAAAATTTGGAAGACCCATTTGCGACCAAGCTTTAACTTCCTGACTGATGTCTTGAGATGTTGCTTCAATATATCCACATAATTTTCCTCCCTCATGATGCCATCCATTTTGTGAAGTGCACCAGTCCCTCCTGCAGAAAAGCACCCCACAACATGATGCTGCCACCCCTGTGCTTCACGGTTGGGATGGTGTTCTTCGGCTTGCAAGCCTCCCCCTTTTTCTTCCAAACATAACGATGGTCATTATGGCCAAACAGGTCTATTTTTGTTTAATCAGACAAAAAAGTACGATCTTTGTCCCCATGTGCAGTTGCAAACCGTAGTCTTGCTTTTTTATGGTGGTTTTGAAGCAGTGGCTTCTTCCTTGCTGATCGGCCTTTCAGGTTATGTCGATATAGGACTCAATTTACTGTAGATATAGATACTTTTGCACCTGTTTCCTCCAGCATATTCACAAGGTCCTTTGCTGTTGTTCTGGGATTGATTTGCACTTTTCGCACCAAAGTACGTTCCTCTCTAGGTGACAGAACGCGTCTCATTCCTGAGTGGTCTGACGGCTGCGTGGTCCCATGGTGTTTATACTTGCGTACTATTGTTTGTACAGATGAACGTGGTACCTCCAGGCGTTTGGAAATTGCTCACATGGATGAACCAGACTTGTGGAGGTCAACAATTGTTTTCTGAGGGCTTGGCTGATTTCTTTTGATTTTCCAATGATGTCAAGCAAAGAGGCACAGAGTTTGAAGGTAGGCCTTGAAATACATCCACAGGTACACCTCCAATTGACTCAAATTATGTCAATTAGCCTATCAGAAGCTTCTAAAGCCTTGACATAATTTTCTGGAATTTTCCAAGCTGTTTAAAGGCACAGTCAATTTAGTGTATGTAAACTTCTGACCCACTGGAATTGTGATACAGTGGATTATAAGTGAAATAATCTGTCTGTAAACAATTGTTGGAAAAGTTACTTGTGTCATGCGCTAAGTAGATGTCCTAACCGACTTGCCAAAACTATAGTTTGTTAAGAAATTTGTGGAGTGGTTGAAAAACGAGTTTTAATGACTCCAACCTAAGTGTATGTAAACTTCCGACTTCAACTGTATGCAAATTCGATATGTCTCTGTTTCATTTTCAATCAATTTGAAACATTTCTAAAATCATTGTGAGGTATTGTGTGTAGATGGGTCAGGAAAAAATCCAATAAATGTTGAATTCAGGCTGTAACAAAACAAAATGTGGAATAAGTATACAGTGAGGGAAAAAAGTATTTGATCCCCTGCTGATTTTGTACGTTTGCCCACTGACAAAGAAATTATCAGTCTATAATTTTAATGGTAGGTTTATTTGAACAGTGAGAGACAGAATAACAAGAAAAAAATCCAGAAAAATGCATGTGAAAAATGTTATAAATGTAATTGCATTTTAATAATCAGAAAGATTTCTGGCTCCCATGTGCCTTTTATACAGGTAACGAGCTGGGATTAGGAGCACACTCTTAAAGGGAGTGCTCCTAATCTCAGTTTGTTACCTGTATAAAAGACACCTGTCCACAGAAGCAATTAATCAATCCGATTCCAAACTCTCCACCATGGCCAAGACCAAAGAGCTCTCCAAGGATGTCAGGGACAAGATTGTAGACCTACACAAGGCTGGAATGGGCTACAAGACCATCGCCAAGCAGCTTGGTGAGAAGGTGACAACAGTTGGTGCGATTATTCGCAAATGGAAGAAACACAAAAGAACTGTCAATCTCCCTCGGCCTGGGGCTCCATGCAAGATCTCACCTCGTGGAGTTGCAATGATCATGAGAATGGTGAGGAATCAGCCCAGAACTACACGGGAGGATCTTGTCAATGATCTCAAGGCAGCTGGGACCATAGTCACCAAGAAAACAATTGGTAACACACTACGCCGTGAAGGACTGAAATCCTGCAGCGCCCGCAAGATCCCCCTGCTCAAGAAAGCACATATACATGCCCATCTGAAGTTTGCCAATGAACATCTGAGTGATTCAGAGGACATCTGGGTGAAAGTGTTGTGGTCAGATGAGACCAAAATGGAGCTCTTTGGCATCAACTCAACTCGC
>QNTS01000888.1:201643-220127 GCA_003317085.1 Hucho hucho | reverse complement strand
ATCGACAGGCAGGCGAGCTATCGACAGGCAGGCGAGCTATCGACAGGCGAGCTATCGACTGTGCTTTTGCGGCTGTTTCATTACGATATAATATATTTACATAATCACTAGTGATGGGCACCAACATACAAAATTATATCAGTACCATTTTTTTTCATTGAATATCGTATCGGTTTGTATAAAATATATTACAACTGTGTGAATGTTAACTTTTCTGTTCACTTCCATGGCTCTTTGAAGTTCAGACAACTGTTTGCAGATTGTCTGTTGGGCCAGGCGTGAATATTCTGGTATTATAATATTGTATTTAAACGGGTTAGTTAGGGAGGCCTATATTATAGGACCATCAACAGGCCATTAAATATGCTAAATTGAGAGCCTGTGAGGTCGGTTTTTAGGGTTTTGTGTATGCAGGAAAGTAATGTTCTTTTTACAGAATAGTGAAACTAATAAACCAACATTACAATATGCCTTGCTCATATCGATATCAAATAATATCCATATTGAATTATCACTATTGGTGCTCACCACTAATAATTACATTTATGTATTTAATAATGTAATTATAGTTGTGGTGTTATAAGAATATGCATAAAACTATATTATATTAATATCTGTGTAGATGTACAACATGTTTCCCTGGTTGGGCCCGTGGATAAACGACCTGACACGTCTGAAAAAGAATATTGCTGATTCGAAGATGGTGGTGACAGAGCTGGTGAGGGGCCTGAAGGAGACTCTGAACCCTCAGATGTGTAGAGGCTTTGTGGACTCGTTCCTTGTCCGAAAGCAGACCTTGGAGGTATGAAGACTTCATGCAGAATCTGCATCTCACTTATACATAACTAAGTGTTGCATTAATATTGCTCAGTATAACTATACAGAATATAATTAATCCATAAGGTCCGAGGGGGTGTGGTATATGGCCAATTTACCACAGCTAAGGCACTGCACGACGCAAAGTGCCTGTATACAGTCCTTAGCCATTGTATATTGGCCATATACCACAAAACCCAGAGGTGCTTTGTTGTTGTTATAAACTTGTTACCAACATAATTAGAACAGTAAACGAGTAATTTTGCGTCACACCCGTGGTATATTGTCTAAATTGCAGAGTTGGCACCGACAGAGATGGATGCCTCGCTTCGCGTTCTTAGGAAACAATGCAGTATTTCGTTTTTTACGTATTATTTCTTACATTGTTACCCCAGGAAATCTTAAGTCTTATTACATACAGCCGGGAGGAACTATTGGATATAAGAGCAACATCAACTTACCAACATTATGACCGGGAATACAACTTTCCAGAAGCGGATCCTCTGTTTGGATCACCACCCAGGACAATGGATCGGATCTCAGTAGGCGACTCAAAACAACGGCGCCGCAGAAGGGGCAGACAGAGCGGTCTTTTGGTCAGGCTCCGTAGATGGGCACATCACCCACCGATCCCGAGTATACTACTCGCCAATGTCCAGTCTCTTGACAACAAGGTAGACGAAATTCGAGCAAGGGTTGCCTTCCAGAGAGACATCAGAGATTGTAACGTTCTTTGCTTCACGGAAACATGGCTCACTCGGGATACGTTATCCGAGTTGGTACAGCCACCCGGTTTCTTCACGCATCGCGCCGACAGAAACAACCATCTCTCTGGTAAGAAGAAGGGCGGGGGTGTATGCCATATGATTAACTCGGCGTACACATCACGGACAAACTGAAATGGTCCACCCACACAGACAGCGTGGTGAAGGCGGCGGAACAGCGCCTCTTCAACCTCAGGAGGCTGAAGAAATGTGGCTTGTCACCAAAAACACTCACAAACTTTTACAGATGTACAATCGAGAGCATCCTGTCGGGCTGTATCACCGCCTGGTATGGCAACTGCTCCGCCCACAACCGTAACGCTCTCCAGAGGGTAGTGAGGTCTGCACAATGCATCACCGGGGGTAAACTACCTACCCTCCAGGACACCTACACCACCCGATGTCACAGGAAGGCCAAAAAGATCATCAAGGACAACAACCACCCGAGCCACTGCCTGTTCACCCGCTATCATCCAAAAGGCGAGGTCAGTACAGGTGCATGAAAGCTGGGACCGAGAGACTGAAAAACAGCTATCTCAAGGCCATCAGACTGTTAAACAGCCATCACTAACAATGAGTGGCTGCGGCCAACATACATACTCCATCTCTAGCCACTTTAATAATTGGATGTAATGAATGTATCACTAGTCACTTAAACAATGCCACTTTATATAATGTTTACATACCCTACATTACTCATCTCACATGTATATACACTGTACTCTATACCATCTACTGCATCTTGCCTATGCCGTTCGGCCATCGCTCATCCAGATATTTATACTGTATGTATATATTCTTATTCATTCCTTTACACTTCTGTGTATAAGGTAGTTGTTGTGAAATTGTTAAGATTACTTGTTAGATATTACTGCACGGTTGGAACTAGAAGCACAAGCATTTCGCTACACTCGCATTAACATTTGCTAACCATGTGTATGTGACCAATAACATTTTATTTGATATTACCAAGACATTCAGTATCCACGAACCAAACTGCCGGGTTTATAATACTTATTACACCACCTTGTGGTTCACTTTACTGCCAAAAAACACAACTTACTTTAGTTGTCCAACACTAACATCCCACTGGGCACAGACGTCAATTCAACATCTATTCGACGTTGATACATCATCATTTAATTAAAATGACGTGGAAACAATATTGATTCAACCAGTATGACTGAATGCCAGTTGAGGGAGAATATAACTAGTTCTCCGTATCTGTAGAATCACATGTAAACTCAGACTCAAACACAAACAGTTCCTCAAGCTGATTTAAAAAAGTTATATTTTTTGTTATTTTCCATGTCTATCTCTGATAAGCTACCCAGGAAAGGGCAAAAAATAGTCCATATTAATATATTTAGCCTTAGAAATAACAGATATTAGCCATTTATGAGACTCACGTAGATAATTCCTTTGATACATCATTAGCAATACAATGATATAACAGCTACAGAAGACACAGGGATGCCTATGGGGGAGGTGTTGCTGTATGTATTCAGAGACATATCCCTGTAATGCTTAGAGGATCTCATGTTAAGTGTTATTGAAGTGTTGTGGTTGCAGGTTCACCTGCCTCCTCTAAAGCCTATTTTAGTGTAGCTCCTATAGGCCACCAAGTTCTGTCAGTATCCAGATAATGTGTGTGACATGCTTGATAGGGGCTCCCGAGTGGGGCAGCGGTCTAAGGCACTACATATCAGTGCTAGAGGCGTCACTACAGAGCCTGGTTAGATTCCAGGCTGTATCACAACCGGCAGTGATTGGAGTCCCATTGGGCAAAGCACAATTGGGACTGCATTGTTAGGGTTTGGCCAGGGTAGGCAGTCATTGTAAATAAGAATTTGTTCTTAGCTGACCTGCCTAGTTAAATAAATAAAAGGAAATTATGGACAGAAAGACTAATTCTATTAAAATGTAAATAGAATCAGATGGCTTATTTATCATAACCACTTGGTGTTGCCAATTATTTAAATGGCATGGTGGCAAACAGCTCACTGTTTTGCTGGCATTTCCTGCCTATCATATTCATGCATAAAAAAAAATAATGAAAAAACACAATTCAAACCTACAATGCTTTTTTAAAGTTAGTGTGGGAGAGGTGGAGAAATTTATCGATCAATAATGACAAACCTCCTGGCATTGACAACTCGTGTTTAATCTGAGCGTTGGAAAAAATTGTTTGACCAAAAGCAATGCTATTTCGCTGTAAACAAATTAAGACTTTCGGCATGCTTATAGAGAAGGGCACTCAACATGCACTGGCACAAATGACTGATGATCGGTTNAAAGAAATGTATAATAAGATTTCCGTGTAGCCTTTAATATTAGTGACCATAACGTGTTGAAAATCGTATGTGTTATGGCTTTTCAACCTCAGCATGGCTAACAGAACCCAGGGAGGTTTCTTTAATGGAAGCTTCTCTAATGTTAAACATGTAAAGCGTGGTGTATTGCATGGCAGCTCTCTTGGCCCTCTTTCTATTTTTACCAATGACCTGGCATTAAACAGCCTGTGTGTCAATGTATAGGTCAGGACCCGGTCACGAACTCGGGTCTCCGGTGTGAGAAACAGTCACTTAGCAAACTGAGCCACTAATAGTCGGCAGACCACAGAAGATGAGGCAGACACAGCAGTAATAGAGACAGTGTTTTAATAACGACAAAAATAAAGTTCTTCAGGCAAAAAAGGTAATCCACCAAGACAAAAAGGTAAATCCACAAGGAAAGAAGGAACAGCAGAAAATAGTCTCAAAAGATAATCCAAAAAATAAACGATACCAAAACAGAGTTCCACAAGAGAGTCCAACTGGAGCAACAAACGTTCACAGCTTCACTGAGGCTGGGTGCTAACATTCAAACACAGAACAAAGAACTAAGGAAAACTAAGGGTTTAAATACATACAAGGGAAACGAGGCACAGATGCAAATAATAACTGGAAACAAAAGGATCAGACAAAATAGCACAATGGGGGCCTCTAGTGGCCAAAAACCCCGGCCGAATGTTGACACTGCTGATTCAACCCGTCAGCAATCCCAGCTAGTGAAATCACTGCAACACTAAACGGAGTTGCAGTTTTGAGAATGGGTGGCCAGTAATAAACTGGTCCTGAACATCTCGAACTAAGAGCAGTGTATTGATACAAATCATTCCTTAAGTTCTGGACATCAGCTGACTCTGGTAATTAATGGTGCGGCTGTTGAGCAAGTTGAGGATATTAAATGACTTGGTGTTATTTTAGACTGTAAACTCATGGTCAAAACATTGATTCAGTGATTGTAAAAAAGAGGAGAGGACTGTCCGTGATAAATAGATGCTCTGCTTTTTTGACACCACTCTCCACAAAGCAAGCTCTAGTTTGATATCTTAATTGTTGTCCAGTTTAAAGAAGGGCTGAGTTGAGCTGCCCAGAACAGCGTAGCACATTTATCTCTTCATTGTAATCAGAGAGCTAACATCAATACTATGCATGCCAGTTTCTCTTGGCTAAGAGTTGAGGAAAGTCTGACTGTACATAACTCATGTCATCTGCGGGTCTGTTTCTGTTAGGAATCTGGCAATCTAGATTCTTTCTACCATGACGACAACCTGGTGTTTAGTGTTGCTAACCTGTTTGGTGCTGGTACCGACACCACTGGGACAACCCTGCGCTGGGGTCTGCTGCTAATGGCCAAGTACCCCCATATACAGGGTAAGGATTGACATAAACACATGCACGCACACACACCACAGGAGGCTGCTGAGGGGAAGACTGCTCATAATAATGGCTGGAATGGAGTGGTATCAAAAATATGGAAACCATGTGTTTGATTCCGAGCCCATCCTCCCCAATTAAGGTGCCACCTGTGACACACAGAATTGAAACAGTAAAGCACTCGTGGTGTTACAAGTTATAAACATTGGCAAAGGGCCAAATTGAAGAATATATTATGACACTAGATACGGATGGCTTGGTTAACTCAGGTTAAACGTTAACTCAGGTTTATACACTGAGTGTACAAAACATTAGGAACATCTTCTTTAGAACAGCCTCAATTCGTTGGAGCATGGACTAATGCTTCCCACAGTTGCGTCAAGTTGGCTGGATGTCCTTTGGGTGGTGGACCATTCTTGACACACACAGGAAACTGTTGTGAAAAACCCAGCGGCGTTGCAGTTCTTGACACAAACAGATGCGCTTGGCACCTTCACCATACCCTGTTCAAAGGCACTTAAATCTTTTGTCTTGCCCATTCACCCTCTGAATGAAATGCATACACAATCCATGTCGCAAGACCCACTGGTTGATGCTTTTTTATAAAACCCTCTTAAGCTTCACTCCCCCGTCAGATATCTACTGCAGCCCTCATCCTCCACATACAACACCCGTTCTGCCAGTCACATTCTGGTAAAGGTCCCCAAAGCGCACACATCCCTGGGTCGCTCATCTTTTCAGTTCGCTGCAACTAGCGACTGGAACGAGCTGCAACAAACACTCAAACTGGACAGTTTTATCTCAAAGACTCAATCATGGACACTCTTACTGACTGGCTGCTTTGTGTGATTTATTGTTCTCTACCTTGCCCTTTGTGCTGTTGTCTGTGCCCAATAATGTTTGTACCATGTTTTGTGCTGCTACCATGCTGTGTTGTCTTAGGTCTCTCTTTATGTTGTGTTCTCTCGTCATGATGTGTGTGTTGTCCTATATTTATATATATATTTTTTTTATCCCAGCCCCCATCCCTGCAGGAGGCCTTTTGGTAGGCTGTCATTCTAAATAAGAATTTGTTCTTACCTGACTTGCCTAGTTAAAGTCTCAATTGTCTCGAGGCTTAAAAAGCCTTCGTTAACCTGTCTCCTCCCCTTCATTTACACTGTTTGAAGTGGATTTAACAAGAGACATCATAGCTTTCACCTGGTCAGTCTGGCATGGAAAGAAGAGCAGGTGTTAATGTTTTGTATAGTCAGTGTACATTTCACTGTTAACTCCAACCCTCCCTCCTTTCTGTCTCAGACCAGGTCCAGGAGGAGATCAGCAGGGTCATAGGAAGTCGTCAGCCCTTGGTAGAGAACAGGAAGAACCTGCCCTACACTGATGCAGTGATCCATGAGACCCAGAGACTGGCCAACATTGTACCCATGGCCGTCCCTCACACCACAAGCCGAGATGTCACCTTCCAGGGATATTTCATCAAAAAGGTCAGATACCTGGATATCCAAATCTCTTTGGGTTTTTTTTTGTGACCAACTTCATATTGTCTTTTTTTTCTGAAGGGAGGTTACAGGTTCAAAAAACAATAAAATAAATGCATACAAAGACGAGCCCAATCCATTCCCCCCTTCAGTCCCTATCTCCCGCCCGCTTCCTCCTTCCCCACCTGGAAACCATGCCTCCCACCCCGCCTGTATAAATTGATGGTTTGGATTACAGGATGCCAAGGTCATATTTTTCTATTGTAACGTGTGCGCTAGGAGTTGGGAAGCAAGTTCAGAGTGAATAATTTAATCAATAAATGAAACATAATACAAAACAAGAACGAACAACGCACAGACAGAAACAATAACGCCTGGGTAAGGAACCAAAGGGAGTGATATCAGGCAGGTGAGTCTGAGGCGCTGGTGCACGTAACGATGGTGACCGGTGTGTGTAATAATGAGCAGCCTGGTGACCTAGGGCGCCGGAGAGGGAGTATACGTGACATCTATATTCTGTTCCAGTTAAAGGATTGTTCAGATTGAATTAGATCTGTGGACCATACTTTTTTAATGGCTAGCTTAGAATATGAGCTTACCAAAAGTTGTTTTATATATTATAGAGATCAGTCCTTTTGGGAGCCCAGATAATGTATTTATAAATCTCATCATTGGATGGTTCAGTAGTTGGGTTTCCCAAGGGACTCCATAGGCCAGAATAGCTGACTTTAGAAGTAAATATAGAAAAAGGGAGTTTCCTGGTAATGTGTATGTATCTTTCAAATCTTGGAATGTTCTCAAACCATTACTGTCCATGATATTGGTAAGGATACGGATTCCACATTTGGGGGATGCAAAAAGACGGCATCCAGATCACGACATATTGGAGTATGGGCATGTCATGAATATATATTTCTGCCTGAAGTTGCAATCCACTCCTTTTTGAGCGTGCACATTTATTAAACCAAGTTTCAGCACTTTTACTCTGAAAATAAGGGGTCCTATGCTTCACCCTCACTGCAGGGGACGTCTGTGATTCCTCTACTGATGTCGGTCCTACAGGACGATAGCGAATGGGAGAGCCCCCACACCTTTAACCCCTCCCACTTTCTGGATGAGCAGGGACGATTTGTCAAGAGGGACGCCTTCATGGCCTTTTCTGCAGGTATATTAACTTAATTATTTAGCTAATTATTTCATCGCAAGAATTAGAAATTGTGGTAGCCTTTTGGATAGACTTCATGCTAGTTCCTATATCTTTGGTCTCTCTCGCAGGTCGTAGGGTGTGTCTGGGGGAGGGTCTGGCCAGGATGGAGCTCTTCCTCTTCTTCACCTCCCTCCTGCAGCGCTTTCGTTTCTCTCCTCCTCCTGGAGTAACAGAGGATGATCTGGACCTCACACCATCCGTGGGGTTCACCCTCAATCCTTCACCTCACCAGCTCTGTGCTGTGAGCTGGGATTGACAGGCAGTGGGGATTTTAACATGAAAATATGCATCGAAACCACTACACATTAAATGCACCATCATAATAACCAATCCTAGTGAGTTATAAACATGTTTTGTTTGTGATTGGTGCATAGGCTAATTCCAATATCTTTTTATATCCAATTGCACGGAAGACCACAGTAGTGGAACATACTTTATAGAGTAAAGTTTATTTTAATTCAAAATAATTGTCATGTTCCAGTGAAGAATAAAGCTTCTGCTTTGCTTCAACCATTGCATTGTATAAAGTTCCATGGGTTATTAAAACATTCTGATATCAGTGTAAATCCATTTGAATTCCAGCACTTTGACAGCACCCCATCTGATTTGAATAAATCTTCTATACATATACTCACCAGCCAGTTTGAGATACACCTTGTTCACGGAAATGGATCGCACTTATACAGTGAGTCACGTCAATTGCTATATAAAGCTGGCAGACAGGCATTGAGACATTAATTTACTGTTCGAACATTAGAATGGGCAAAAGGTGTGACCTAAGTGACTTTGAAGGTGGTATGATCGTCAGAGCAAGGCGCGCCGGATCCAGCCACAATCCTGTGGGTGAAAACAGCTCATTGATGAGGGAGGTTGAAGGAGAAAGGCAAGAATCGTGCAAGGTAACAGGCGGACAGCAAACAGACCAATAAAACAGTGGTGTGTAGAATCTCGGGAACGCACACCTTGTTGATCCTTGTCACAGATGGGCTATTGCAGCAGATGACCACACAGGGTTCCACTCCTATCAGGTAAAAACAAGAGGAAGCTCCATTGGGAATGCAATAACCAACACTGGACAACTGAGGAGTGGAAAAACATTGCCTGGTCTGACAAATCCTGTTTTCTGTTGCATCATGCTGATGGCAGTCAGGATTTTGTATAAGAAGCATGAGTCCATGGCCCCATCCTGCCTGGTGTCAATGGTACAGGCTAGTGGTGTAATGGTGTGGGGAATATTTTCCTGGCACACATTAGGTCCCTTGATACCAATTGAGCAATGATTGAAAGCCAGAGTATCTGAACAATTGTTGCTGACCAAACCCAATAGAGCATGGGAAGAGATGGAACGGGCGGTTCTTAACATGAATGTACCGCCATCCAATCTGCAGCAACTTTGTGATGCCATCGCGTCAGCATGTACCGACATCCCTGTGGAACGTTTTCTACACCTTGTAGAATCGCTGTTCTGGAGGCAGTGGGGGGTCCGACCCAGTACTAGATGGGTGTACCTATGTAAAAAGTGCTCAGAAAGTGTCTTTTTGGAGATGGATGCCAAAACATTCAAGAGATAAAAAGGTGCTCAAAGTTTACTTATTTTGTATACTCCGCCATACCATGACACATCCATGTTTTCATCACTGGAAAAGATAAAAAGTTGAGCTTGATATCGTTCTAAGCTTACAAACAGGGTTGTCAAATGATTTTAGAATTTATCGAAAAACATTAAAACAAATGTTACTTTTTTTAAACTGATTCTTTTCACATTTGCATATGTTGTATCTTAGACCTTATTTGACATTATCTGATGTTTTTGTGTTGTGCCTGCCATTGGTTGAGACACAACATGCTCTTGAATACAGGGTGGTTGTCTTGTTTTGGCTGATAAATGTACTAAAATGGGAATCAAATTGAAATTTCAACTTTCAAATGGTACCACAAAGATGGTTGGATCAGAGAATGTTGACTTGAATAGGAATATCTGTTAAATTTAAAAATCTAATGAAATCATAGAAATATAGATCATGGAATAGACAACCATTTAAGTCGACATTCAATGGTGGCTGGACCGTCCGCCATCTTTGTGGTAGTAATTATACGTTTTTACATTTCTATTCAATTTAAATTTCAATGGTGTACCAGCTAAAATTGCAGCGGTCTGAAGGATAGGTCCATTCTAGGAATTATATTTCTATGATTGAAATGACAACCACCCTGTATTCAAGAGCATGTTGGCGGGCACCACATAAAAACCTAGGTTCTAAGCTACAACATATGCGAATATATATATAAAAAAGTGAGTAAGTGTTTTTAGATAATTGATGTTAAAAGTAAAAAAAACGCCATAATTTATTTAAAAATGTTTTTTTTTTTAAAGAAATTATACAATTGTTTGACCACCCTGTTTGTAAGCTTTTAAATGATATCAAACTCAACTGTATCTTTTCCAGTGATGAAGACATGGATGTCTCATGGTATGGTGAGGTATCTTCTGAATGTTTTGGCATTCACGTCCAAAAAGTCAATTCTACCATGGGCAAACATGTATGGAAAGTTTTGTTTAAATCAAAAGGGATGCTGTCAAAAAGTGATTGAATTCAAATGGATTTACCCATATAGCATTAAAAACAAGACACATTGCTAGCCACTGCTTCCATCTAAACCATTGGTTGAAGCTTTTTTTCTTTTAACAGAGGTCTTATTTGAATGTTCATCTGCTCTTGAGCACAGACATTTTATCGCTACATTTCCTTCATAACGCAAAGTTTGAAAATAATTTGTGAGGAGATAGTTGACATGATTCATGACATTTCAGCTAGCTAGAAGACAAAGAACTATGAAGTTGACACAGTCTAATCAAAGCTACAGGAGATAAGACGTTGATTAATCCGTGGCGAATGACATTGAGTGTTCTTGGGCTAGGCATACTAACGTATCTCTATGGCAGCACCCAAGGAGAGAAAGGTCTATCTGCGGATCACACACTGGGCGTGTCGATTTTCGTGCAGGGACAATTTACTACACACAACACACAACACACACCAAGTAGAGCCACCTGAGGGTTTTAAGGAATACCCAAAGGTTGTGTGTTCGAATCGCATCTGGGACAACCATAACATTTTATGTCTTTCACAGCTATTTAATATGTTAGCTAATCCATCCCCTAACCACTATCCTTACCTTAACCATGGTAGGATAATTAGGTTAATTATTCAAACCTCTACGCTAGTTCTACTATGTTCAATATCCTTAGAGCGTTGGACTTGTAACCGGAGGGTTGCAAGTTCAAATCCCCGAGCTGACAAGGTAAAAATCTGTCGTTCTGCCCCTGAACAAGGCAGTTAACCCACTGTTCCCCGGGCGCCGAAGATGTCGATTAAGGCAGCCCCCCGCACCTCTCTGATTCAGGTGGGTTGGGTTAAATGCGGAAGACACATTTCAGTTGAAGGCATTCGGTTGTACAACTGACTAATAATGCTGACTTTGACTTTTATCAATACACAGTTGTCGATGAGTGGGCAAGTCATGTAATGACATAATACCAAAGTACATTTTGTGTGGGACGTTGCTTGTAGTTACTGTAGTCCGCAGACAGCCATTATTGCTAAAGGGGGCTGAAGCTGCCTGATCATCCCAGTATGCCCTGCTGTTGTGTGCTGTCCCTATGAATTCACTTACCCATCCGAACCATTGAGCACACAGAAATCGCGCACAACCAGAGGAGATCAAGGAAAGGTGTCCCTTGGCTAGCCCCTCCGCAACAGAGCACTGAGTGAGGCTGAATGAGATGCATTAGTATAAATAAATACAGTACCAGTCAAAAGTTTGGACACACCTACTCATTCCAGGGTTTTTCTTTATTTGTACTATTTTATACACTGTAGAATAATAGTGAAGACAACATAAAATAACATTTATGGAATCATGTAGTAACCAAAAAGGGTTAAACAAATCAGGTGAGGTAGTCACCTGGAATGCATTTAAATTAACAGGTGTGCTTTGTTAAAGGTTAATTTGTGGAATTTCTTTCCTTCATAATAAGCTTGAGCCAATCAGTTGTGTTGTGACAAGGTAGGGGTGGTATACAGAAGATAGCCCATAGTATGGCAAGAACTGCTCAAATAAGCAAAGAGAAATGACAGTCCATCATTACTTTAAGACATGAAAGTCAGTCAATCCGGAAAATTTCAAAACCTTTGAAAGTTTCTTCAAGTGCAGTCGCAAAAACCATCAAGCACTATGATGAAACTGGCTCTCATGAGGACCGATACAGGAAAGGAAGACCCAGAGTTACCAGAGGATAAGTTCATTACAGTTACCAGCCTCAGTTATCAGCAATTAACTGCACCTCAGATTGCAGCCCAAATAAATTCTTCACAGAGTTCAATTAACAGACACATCTCAACATCAACTGTTCAGAGGAGACCGCTTGAATCAGGCCTATATGGTCGAATTTCTGCAAAGGAACCACTACTAAAGGACCCCAATAAGAAGAAGAGACTTGCTTGGGCCAAGAAACACGAGCAATGGACATTAGACCGGTGGAAATCTGTCTTTTGGTCTGATGAGTCCAAATTTGAGATTTTTGGTTAAAACCGCTGTGTCTTTATGAGATGCAGAGTAGGTGAAGGGATGATCTCCGCATGAAAGGTTCCCACAGTGAAGCATGGAGGAGGTGGTGTGATGGTGTCCAGGTGCTTTGCTGGTGACACTGTCAATTATTTATTTAGAATTCAAGGCACGCTTAACCAGCATGGCTACCACAGCATTCTGCAGCGATACACCATCCCATCTGATTTGCATTTAGTGGGACCATAATTTGTTTTTCAACAGGACAATGACCCAAAACACACCTCCAGGCTGTGTAAGGGCTATTTGACCAAGAAGGAGAGTGATCAAGTGCTGCATCAGATGACCTGGCCTCCACAGTCATCCGACCTCTACCCAATTGAGATGGTTTGGGATGAGTTGGACCGCAGAGTGAAGGAAAAGCAGCCAACAAGTGCTCAGCATATGTGGGAACTCCTTCAAGACTGTTGGAAAAGCATTCCAGGTGAAGCTGGTTGAGAGAATGCCAAGAGTGCTAAGATGTCATCAAGGCAAAGGGTGGCTACTTTGAAGAATATCAAATTTGTTAAACACTTTTTTGGTTACTACATGATTCCATGTGTTATTTTATAGTTTTGATGTCTACACTGTTATTCTGCAATGTAGAAAATAGTAAAAATAAGAAACAACTCTTGAATGAGTAGGTGTGTCCAAACTTTTGACTGGTAATGTACATTGATTGTTTTTTTTATCTTATGCTACACAATGATTTATTGCAACCTTTACTGAGAAGGCTGACTTGTATTCTGAATGTAAATTGTGGGTAATGTAAAATTGCTGGAAATTATTTATCTTAAATGGATACCAATAGAGATTGGATTTCACAACCAAGCCACCATAATACAACACATTAAGAAATATGTAAATTAGATTTTACAACTCAAATGGGACCATATAAACCCCAAAAGTGTTGGGTTTGACTAAATAGAAGTTAAATTAACTCTTGTGATTTTACTGTGAGTAAACATTAATCTAAATAATTAATTTTAGAATACTGAACAACAAAGTAACAGAGTTATTTTCAAGGAATAGTGTACAGAGTGAAATGCAATGACACAGTTAAATATCAACAATAAATTGAGCATACACAACTCTGAAAAAAATTACTCTGGTTTTACTCTCTTTAGACTGGGACCAAATTCTATCTGTGGCAGAGTTACATTTTCTTCAATAAGAGTTACATTTACTGTCATTTCTATTGTGCGGGCTGTCCGGCACACCAGTATCTATAGGTAGACTTTAACTCTATGCTTCATCCCTCCAGCTATCCAAGAAATATGGCTCCATCTTTACAGTTCACTTTGGACCCAAGAAAGTGGTTGTTCTGACAGGATACAAGATGGTCAAGCAGGCGCTGGTCAACCACGCAGAGGAGTTTGGGGACAGGGGAATACCTTCTGTGTTCTAAGATTTCCCCAATGGACATGGTAATGCTGGATAAGTCAAATTTGTAATCCAGTTAACTGTTGCATTCTACACAATGGTCTGTCAAGCAGGCTTACCTGGTATTGTAACTCCAGACCCAAATATTTGACAAAGATATTATTCTCTCCTAACATGATTAATTCCTGACACCTGCATAATGTGACTTTTCTACAGGTATTCTGTTTGCCAATGGAGACTCATGTAAAGAGATAAGACGCTTTGCCGTGGCGAACCTTAGACTTCAGCATGGGCAAGAAAGGAAGTGAAGAGAAAATCTTAGAGGAAATTCGCTACCTAATTCAATTGTTTGAAAAACATGAGGGTAAAAATTTGAAGTTCCGATTTGTGAAAACCCCAAATAAGATAACAAATATATACATTTTCTTAGTTTTGCTAATTCTGTTGGGCTTGGTGACAGGTAAAGCATTTGACACAACCCAGCCATTGAATTACGCTGTCTCCAAAGTAATCTCCAACATTGTGTATGGCAACAGGTTTGAATACTCTGACCCCAAGATCCAAGCCACTGTGAATCAAGCCAATGAGAACCTACAAATTAGTGGCTCTGTTTCAATGCAGGTACATGATGTTTACTTTGTTTCTCACTCTTAGAGAAAAATGACAAACTGGTCACACTTGACTAAACCGGGAAAATTAAAAAAAATTGTAGCGGGCTACATTTATGCTTTACTTTTTGTTTATGGGGAGATAGTTGTACAACATATTCCCATGGCTGGGCCCTTGGCTGAAAACCAAGTAGCTTTTGTTAAAGAATATTGACAACAACAAGAAGGAGATGAGGGAGATCTCCAGGAACATGGTTGGAGTTAAAACCTACAGGATGGTAACTCTCCAGGAACAGGGTTGGAGTTAAAACCTACAGGATGGTAACTCTCCAGGAACAGGGTTGGAGTTAAAACCTACAGGATGGTAACTCTCCAGGAACAGGGTTGGATTTAAAACCTCCAGGAACAGGTTTGAGAGCCCTGTGATAGGACAGCGTAAAGAAGAAGATAGCTGAAATAGCAGTGGGCTGCGTTTAAACCCATGCAGGAGTGGCATCTGTTCTGGAGGCTAGACCATCCTACGCCACGCCCCTTTTGACAAATAATTTCTCCCCTTTAAAATGCATTGTGTTTTTATGTATGTATGTATGTATAAGGAATCAGGCAACAAACTCTCATTATCATGACAACAACCGAATATCTTCTGTTTTCTGCTGTTACTGACACCACATGGACAACCCTACGCTGGGTTGAGGCTAATGGCCAAGAACCCCCTTATACAGGATAAGTGTCAATGTGCACACAGACAGCCACACACCCATGTGCAGACAGAGCGGGTGATTGAAGTAATGCAAGACAATCAACATTTTACTTCCTGTTAACGTTGGCCCACCTGCGTTTTACCCAAGCAAAAACGTTTGGAACGGGGAATCCTGGTTCAAGAAAAGTGTTCAAGCAATCGAGAACCTAAACTCAGCAAAAAAAGAAATGTACCTTTTTCAGGACCCTGTCTTTCAAAGATAATTAGTAAAAATCTAAATATCTTCACAGATCTTCATTGTAAAGGGTTTAAACCACATTCAAAAGATAGTGGTAAACACAGTCAAACCTCAAAGGTCTGTAAATGTTTATTTTTACACTTGCATCTAGTGTTTATCAAGGTCTAATAAACTATGGGAAATCTTCATAGGACAATGACTGGTACTAACCTTTGCATAGATAAGAACACATTTTTTCCCCAGAATGTTTAGCCCCTCCCCTGAGGCTGTCCCTCGCTCTAAAAAAGGTGAGCCTCCATTGGCAGGCAGATCAATGAGCAGGAAGCAGTCACTCTTTTTAGCCCTGTGTAGGTATAAGAATTGTTTGAAGATGTCTCTTTTAGAAGGTCTTCTCCAGACATCGAGCACGGTGACACTACTGGGGGCTCTGCTGTTTCTGCTGGCCCTCTACCTCCTCTCCTCTGGTTCCAACTCTGAGGAACAGGGGAAGCAGCCTCCAGGACCCAGGCCTCTGCCCCTGCTTGGTAACATGCTCCAGCTGGATCTCAAGAGGCCCTACCGCACCCTCAGTGAGGTGAGAGTAAGTCCTGAGATTAAACTATTTTATGGTTGTTGATATGATCTGTGAAAGTTTTATCTGGCTAATTACTTTCAAAATGTTGGTATTTTAGCAGGTTTAAAACTTCCAAATAGTTTCAATAGGCATGTATTGTCAAAGCAACATATTAATATGTTGAGTACATACATACCCATATCTTAATAGTTTTCTTGTCACAGACCAAACAACAAAATAGCTCACACATACTTCAATCCAACTTATATTGCAACGATATCACTCCAGAAGATATGTATTCAACATAGAATAATACTTTTTTTGTTACAGAACTACTTCCAACAACCTTTAGTTCAAGTTTTTATATTTCATGCATTGTTTACTTCACAGGGCTTTTCGTAGCACCTGCATTTTTTTCAGTCCCACACTGATCTCCACAGTCTGTGTTCGGTTAATTAATTTTTTAATAACTTCTAAATGCTTTGAGAGCTTAGTTAAAGGGACAATCTGCCGTTCAAACAAAGCATACACACCACTACTGTTTTAGGTTAATAGCTGAGGAATGGGGCTGGAGAAATATAACCCCTCTGAAATTAGACAGACCCATGGATGCAATGACTGACCATCCATAATAATACAATTATAGTTTTAACCATGTTTAGAGGCTATATGTATTTATTTTTATGTTTTACAATGTCATACTTCGGGTTCTGATGGGGTATGACAGTTGAGCTAAGCTCATAAGGTATTTCTAGTTATATTCTTCAAGAATCAATAGCTATAATTAGTCATTTAAAAGTAAAAAAATGTATGTACCAATGGCATATTTGACCCTTTAAACTGTTTTACTCTTTAGAACTCAGTGTTTGTTTGTTTGTAAACAATGTGATTCTAAACAAACACTGTATAGCTTCACAACATGGTTAAGGGCTAGATTGAATCCGATTGCACTTGTCCACTATGCACGTTTTAAAGGCAATGTTCCCGCATTCTCGGAGACCACGTTCACGGTAAAAGCTCCATATGTTGGCTCAATTGGATATTACCTTTACATTCTGCATTGTCCAAATCAGCAATCGGATTGAATCCTGGCCTAAAAAGATAATTTCACGGATGGTCAGTCCTTGCATCCATAGCGCCGGCTCTCCACAATTTCCCACGCCGAATAGCCTGAAGCCACAGTGCTCTTCTCCCAGGCTCTATTTCCCTACGTGGGAGCATTGCGAACCGTAGGTTGTAGTTTTTGACTTGGTTACATGTACATTGAACACACAGCAGCCTTTCAGCATGATTTGTTGTTTCTGTATAACAAAAAAAATTATACGACAAAGTTGGCTCTTTTACACTGGGGGTCAATGGACGTGGTCGAGGGGAATTCCATATTATTACGTGAATATCGACTCGGAGTATGACTCAACCCCTTTTCTCTTCAAAATTCTCTCATGGTCAATCGAGCTGATCATGGACTGTTGGATATCAGACAAACAGCAGCTATGCACAGTTGCATTTCTATTGTTTTGTAACTAATTACAGAATACAGTTCACTGATACACTTCTTCACCAGAATTAGTCAAGCCCGAGTCCCCTTAGAAGCTTAGACATAAGGGAATGGACATGAAAACAGCATACAATAAGTGGATTGAACAATTTATTGGTGCCTCTATTTTAACATTATAAATTATATGTTCAGAATTGTATTAATTGATCAGACATTCATTTGATAATTTACAGTAGGCCAGCATAGCTGAAATATTGATTAACATGAACAATCATGATAAATAATGGTGTGACATCATTTGACATAAAAATCCTTAGAGCCATAATCCTAATATACTGTAGGCATCCAGCCTCACTTCAGTGTGCAGGACCACACTGATTCGTACAATTTGTAACACTCATCTTCCATCCGAATGCTTGAAATAAAACTATACAAAGTAACAAAATGAGATATCATATCACGTAAAAGTGAATTAGGCTTTAGGAAATGCAACCAACTACAGAGATTGATGGTGAGGGGAGCGGGAGAGGAGGGGGACCCATGTACCCCGCTTCAATCAAGCAGGCTTCAGTCACCCACTTGGCCTCAGTCACCCCCAAGATTGAAGCGGGAGACAAATCCAGATTTGGCCTCCTACTTGTCAGGCCTCTCATACAGGGCAGACAGGGGTCCTGGGATGGACAGCTCTCACAGCTTCCCCACATACGGCGCTGGATCAAGGGTGACCTCATTGAAGAGGAGATCCAGGAGCCTGTCTACGTAGCCTGTAATGTTTTTTTTGTGACCAACTTGTTTTTTAAAAAATTTTCTTCAGAGGGTTACAGGTACTAAACCAAAATTAATGCATATAAAGATAACCACAACCCATTTCCCCCTTAGTCCCCGTACCACCACTTCACTGTGGGCCTGAAAGAGAGGAAAGTAACAAAAGTT
>QNTS01000888.1:142650-190647 GCA_003317085.1 Hucho hucho | reverse complement strand
GACTTTACAGTGTCCCAGAACTTTTTTGAGTTTGTGTTACAGGAAGCAAATTTCTGCTTGAAAAAGCTAGCCTTGGCTTTCCTAACTGCCAGTGTATATTGGTTCCTGACTTCCCTGAAAAGTTGCATATCACGGGGGCTGTTCGATGCTAATGCAGAACGCCACAGGATGTTTTTGTGCTGGTCAAGGGCAGTCAGGTCTGGAGAGAACCAAGGGCTATATCTGTTCCTGGTTCTAAATTTCTTGAATGGGGCATGCTTATTTAAGATGGTGAGGAAGGCACTTTTAAAGAATAACCAGGCATCCTCTACTGACGGGATGAGGTCAATATCCTTCCAGGATACCCGGGCCAGGTCGATTAGAAAGGCCTGCTCGCTGAAGTGTTTTAGGGAACGTTTAACAGTAATGAGGGGAGATCGTTTGACCGCAAACCCATTACGGATGCAGGCAATGAGGCAGTGATCGCTGAGATCTTGGTTGAAAACAACAGGGGTGTATTTGGAGGGCAAGTTAGTTAGGATGACATCTATGAGGGTGCCCGTGTTTACGGCTTTGGGGTTGTACCTAGTAGGTTCAATGATGATTTGTGTGAGGTTTAGGGCATCAAGCTTAGATTGTAGGATGGCCGGGGTGTTAAGCATGTCCCAGTTTAGGTCACCTAGCAGCACGAACTCTTAACTTCTTAGGGAGCGGTGGGGCGACACTACCCAGTGAAATGCAAGGCGCCAAATTCAAAATCCAAAAGTTGAATTATTAAACATGCATCAATATACAAGTGTTGCATAGTCATCAAAAGCTCTGCTTCTTGGCAATATCACAGCATTGTCAGATTTCAAAAAGGCTTTACGGCGAAAGCACCACATTTGATTGTTTGAGGATAGCACCCCACATTTTTCCCATTACCATAAATTCATAAACCATTGCGGTTCACACAAAACAAATTTCACAGCGAAAACAAAAAATCAAATACCTTTTGAAGAACTTCTGCTGAGGGCTTCCCAAGTGTCCAACGAAGACAATCCATGGTTCTTTTGTTAGAAAAAGTAATGTATTATATCCATAAATCTCTGTTTGGTTGGCGCGTTATAATGAGAAAATACAGCGTCGACTCCTCCATTGAAACGTGAAGAGAACTTGTTCAACTTATACCTATAAACTTGTCCAAGAACAATCAAACATAATTGTAAATGTATCCTTAGGAACACTTATGTATATGTTGTATAATATTTCAACCGGAATATAAACTGGGCGATAAGAAAGGAAAAAACCACAGCGCGCGCCAGCCGGGAACGCGCATTTTCTTCTATTGACATCTGTGTGGCCACTTCCTTATTAGTCTTCTTCTACAATCTAAAAGCAGCTAAAAAGAATCAAAACACTTTCTCGAGACTGTTGACATCCAGAGGAAGCAATAGGTACTGCATTCATATGCCCTTATATGGGCATTTTCATAAGGGAGGGGTTTCAAATGAGGCAATGTGTCAAAACCAGTTTTTCCAGGACAGAAATTCCTCGGGTTTTCGCCTGCCATATCCGTTCTGTTATACTCACATACAAAATGTTAACACTTTTAGAAACTTCAGAGTGTTTCCTATCCAATGGTACTAAATATGTGCATATCCTATTTTCTGGGCCTGAATGGGAGGCATTTTACTTTGGGCTCTCCAAAACCGTCACCTCGTGCGCTGCTCCCAAAGAAGTTAAGATAGATGGGGGGCAATCAGTTCACATATGGTGTCCAGAGCACAGCTGGGGGCAGAGGGTGGTCTATAGCAAGCGGCAACAGTGAGAGACTTGTTTCTAGAAAGGTGGATTTTTAAAAGTTCAAATTGTTTGGGTACAGACCTGGATAGTAAGACAGAACTCTGCATGCTATCTCTGCAGTAGATTGCAACACCGCCCCCTTTGGCCATTCTATCTTCTCTGAAAATGTTGTAGTTAGGGATGGAAATTTCTGCGTTATTGGTGGTCTTCCTGAGCCAGGATTCAGACATGGCTAGGACATCCGGGTTGGCAGAGTGTGCTAGGGCAGTGAATAAAACAACTTAGGGAGGAGGCTTCTAATGTTAACATGCATGAAACCAAGGCTTTTACGGTTGCAGAAGTCAACAAATGAGAGTGCCTGGGGAATAGGAGTGGAGCTAGGCACTGCAGGGCCTGGATTAACCTCTATATCACCAGAGGAACAGAGGAGGAGTAGGATAAGGGTACGGCTAAAGGCTATAATGACTGGTCATCTAGGACGTTCTGAACAGAGAGTAAAAAGAACAGGTTTCAGGGGGCAATAAAATAGATTAAAGGCATAATGTACAGACAAAGGTATGGTAGGACGTGAACACAGTAGAGGTAAACCTAGGCATTGAGTGGTGATGAAAGAGCTATTGTCTCTAGAAACATTTAAACCAGGTGATGTCATCGCATGTGTGGGTGGTGGAACTGAAGGGTTGGATAAGGTATATTGAGCAGGGCTAGAGGCTCTACAGTGAAATAAGACAAACACTAACCAGAACAGCAATGGACAAGGCATATTGACATTGAGGAGAGGCATGCTTAGCCGAGTGATCATAAGGGTTCCGTTAGTAGTGAGGCTGGTTGGGGACACGGCGATTCAGACAGCTAGCCGGGGATAGCAAGCTAGCAAAGGCTAGCAGGCCGGCTAACAAAGACGGAGGAAGTCTGCTTATAGCCACCTCGTACGTTTCCGTCGGTAGACCAGTCGTGATGGGTTAGTGGGGTTCCGTGTGGTGAAGGGGACCAGGCCAATTGGCAAAATAGGTAATAGTGGCCCAAGAAATTGTCCGATGGGCCTGTTTAGCTAGCAGCTGATATGCTCCAGACAGCAAAACGTTAGCAGGCCGAAGTTAGCTGATGGGCGTTGAGGTGACGTTGTGACGGAGGGCCGGTTGAATAACCCCCTCGGGCAGGTAACGCACCGGCAGTAAAAACGGGTCCGGATAGGTGATGTAGCCCAGGAGTGGCTGATGGGATTCTTCAGCCAGCCGGAAAGTGGGCTTAGCGTAGGCTAGCTTCACTCTAAATGGAGCATTGCTCCGGGACCGACGTTAGCCAATAGTCACACGGATAGCAGCTAGCTAGCTGCAATATCCAGGTGAAAATGTCCAGAGCTTGCGGTAGGAATCCAAGGAAATGGAGATGAAAAATAGGTCCGGAATGCTCTGGTTTGCGTCGCGTTATACGCACGGCGAGAGCTTTTCCGAGCTAAAGGTTAGCTGCTGCTGTCCGTTAGCAATGGTAAGCTAAATACTAACGTGAGCTAGCTTCTGTTAGGGAATTCCGGATTCAAGGTGGATAATACTTGAAAAAAAAACAGATCCGTACCACATTGGGTGAGGTGGGTTGCAGGAGAGGTTTTTGAAGTTAAGTTTTAGAAAAAATATATAAAATGATATGCGAAGATATAAAAAGATATACACTGGACACGATAGGACGAGGACAAAAGACGTCTGACTGCTACGCCATCTTGTATTTTAAGGATGCTGTAACAGCCCCAAATTTGTGACATATATGATTCTCTTACGGACACCTGCACAATATTACAATATAATATTACATAGGTATTCTGTTTGGCACTGGCGAATCATGGAAAGAGATGAGGCGCTTTGCCCTGGCGAACCTTAGAGACTTGGGATGGGCAAGAAAGGGAGTGAAGAGAAAATCTTAGAGGAAATTCACTATCTGATTTACGTGCTTGAGAAACATATGGGTAAGAAATATTGAAAACCACAAAAAGGGTTACATGAAAAAAATCTTTAGGTTTGCTAATTGAATTTCTGATCTTGTTCTTTGTAACAGGTAAAGCATTCGACACAACCCAGCCATTGAATTATGCTGTCGCCAACGTAATCTCCAACATTGTGTACGGCAGCAGGTTTGAATACTCTGACTCCAAGTTCTGAGCCACAGTGGGTCGAGCCAATGACAACCTACGAATTGCAGGCTCTGTTTCAATTCATGTACTGTACTATGTGCTCATGATGTTTACTTTGTTTCTAATTCTCAAAGAATAATGGCAAACTGGTCACACTTGACTAAACCAGGAACATTTTATAATTATTCAAATGTGTACTAGTCTACCGGAAAAATATAGGGTAATTAATTCATGCTTTACTTTTTGTTTATGGGGAGGTAGTTGTACATGTTCCCATGGCTGGGTCCTTGGCTGAAAAGCAGGAAGCTTTTGTTGAAGAATATCGAGAACAACAAGAAGGAGATGGGGGAGCTGGTGAGGGGGCTGAAGAAGACTCTCAACCCTCAGATGTGAAGAGGCTTTGTGGACTCGTTCCTTGTCCGAAAGCAGACCCTGGAGGTATGAAATCTCACTACAGTTAAAAACAACAAGATAGCTAATGTAAAATATATGGTGTCCGTAAAATGTAAATAGGTTCAGAACTTTTGTGAAACAGCACAGTTAGAAATATATGGCAAATAGAAATCAAACTAGATGGTCTTCAGATATAGATGGGAGGGGTTGAGGGTAGCTGAAGGATGGGATTAAAACAAACAAAAGATAACTATTGTAAAATACATTGTGTCCGTAAAATGTAATAGTGTGTATGAACTGGAAGTAGAAGCCTAATACCCTGACTACACCGCTCGCGTTACAAAATAAATTTAGAAATCTATATTATTCAATTATTGCACCCACACTGCTTGCGCGCGCCAACGAGAGTCTGCGTTGCCAAGGGCTAAAATAGAAGTCAGTTCTATTTCTGACGCAAGTCCTGCCTCTCCCATCTTGGTTTATAGAAGCAGGTACCCACGTGCCAACTCCTCATTGGTTATACCCACGTGGGTGACTGAAAGACAAACAAGGTCAGTGGCGGTAATGCACCTAATTTATGAAAGTTGCCAATCACAATATAAAGTCAAGAGAAGGAGGAGAGATGACTAGAAACGATTCGGTTGACCGTTCTATGTGTGGATTAATTGGCGGAGTAGAGGACCTTGTGCATTTCAGGTAAAATAACAACTCAATGTTTATCCCAGGACAAATTAGCTAGCAACAGCAAGCTAACTAAATAGAACAGATTAGCTAGCAAGTGCAAGCTAAATTGCTATAACTGTTTAATGCTTTTCGACCTGTCCCCAAATGAATGTAATTGGTTCAGATATTTGTTTTGATATTTTAACCTGCGTGTCGTGATCGCGTTTGGTGTAGGGGGACAAAATACATTTATGCACGATGGCGCATGAGCGCAGCCGTTAGGGGAAAAATGTATAAAAAAACAGTTTTTGCTTTGTCATTATGGGGTATTGTGTGTAGATTGATTGAGGAAAAAATTGTATTCAATCCATTTTATAATAAGGCTGTAACGTAACAATATTTGGAAAAAGATCAAGGGGTCTGAATACTTTCCGAATGCACTGTATATATTTACAACAACAGTATTTGGGATTGGAAATGATTTTGACAATTACATAGATTGTAGCTTCCATCAATCTGCAATATTAAAGCTGATCTATCCCCCCACCCATTTTTTTTTATAAATAAAACATCTCACTTCTTTGAATTAATGACTTGTATGTAGGGATTTAGTGGGCATTGATAAATACGTAAATGGCCCATGTCATAGAGAATGGAGAAAATATAGGAGCAATTGTGCTGAAATAGCATTGGGCCCATGCTGCAGTGGTATACTGTACACTGACTGTACAAAATATTAGGAACATCTCCCCCCTTTTGCCCTCAGAACAGTCTCAATTCGTTGGGGCATGGAATCTACAAGGTGTCAAAAGCATTCCACTGGGATGCTGGCCCATGTTGACTCCAATGCTTCCCACAGTTGTGTCAAGTTGGCTGGATGTCCTTTGGGTGGTGGAACATTCTTGATACACATGGGAAAGTGTTGAGCGTGAAAAACCCAGCAGCGTTGCAGTTCTTGACACACTCAAACCAGTGCGCCTGGCACCTACTGTACTACCATACCCCATTCAAAGTCACTTAAATCTTTTGTCTTGGCCATTCACCTTCTGAATGGCACGCATACACAATCCATGTCTCCATTGTCTCAAGGCTTAATAATCCTTCTTTAACCTGTCTCCCCCCCTTCATCTACACTGATTTTAAGTGGATTTAACAAGTGACATCAATAAGGGATCATAGCTTTCACCTGGATTTACCTGGTCCGTTTATGTAAGGCTTCCCCAACTGGCAGACCGAATTGAGTGGTTTTACTTGGCCCCCAAAGTTTTCTGGATTAATTTTTTTTTTTTTATATATACACAAAAGACTGTTAAACACCAGGAAATCAGCTCTAACTGATATTAATTTTGGAAATCTTCTCCCAAGTATTCCCACGCATAATAGAGAGACACGTGATTGTCTACAACTCTAAGCAAGGTTTGAGAAACGATTATGTTTTAGTCAAATATTATATCTCTTGTGGTCAATTTGCAGTCTACTAATGTATATGTCATCCGCTCAAGAAAAAAGAAATCTGCCTGCGGGTGAAACTAGTTGATGATCCCTGGTCTATGCCATGGAAACAAATATTTTCTCCCCTTTTCAAAATTATTTTTCTGTGTTTTTATGTATGTATAAGGAATCCGGCAACAAGAACTCACTACCATGACAACAACCTGATATCCTCTGTGAGAAACATGTTTTCTAATGATACTAACACCACAGGGACAACCCTACGCTGGGTTTTGATGCTAATGGCCAAGTACGCTGTTATACAGGGTAAGTATCAATGTGCACAGACACACACCTTTGTACAGACATTGCAAATGCTTGTAGGAATGCAAGACAATCAAGGTGTTACTTGCTGTGAACATTTCCAAATTTCCCACTTGAACCACAGGCCAGTTTATAGTGTGTTTCAATTGCTTGAACACTGTCCACATGAATGAAACAGCCAGTTTTGTTCACTGGGATAACCTACATTTGTAAGGCAGCCAAGATTTAATATATATATATATACAGTTGAAGTCGAAGGTTTACATACACCATAGCCAAATACATTTAATCTCAGTTTTTCACAATTCCTGACATTTAATCCTAATACAAATTCCCTGTTTTAGGTCAGTTAAGATCAGCACTTTATCTTAAGAATGTGAAATGTCATTAATAGTAGCAAGTGATTTATTTCAGCATTTATTTCTTTCATCACATTCCCAGTGTGTCAAAAGTTTACATACACTCAATTAGTATTTGGTAGCATTGCCTTTAAATTGTTTAACTTGGGTCAAATGTTTCGGGTAGCTTCCCACAATAAGTTGGGTGAATTTGGCCCATTCCTCCTGACAGAGCTGGTGTAACTGAGTCAGGTTTGTAGGCTTCCTTGCTCGCACATGCTTTTTCAGTTCTGCTCACAAATCTTCTATAGGATTGAGGTCAGGGCTTTGTGATGGCCACTCCAATACCTTGACTTTGTTGTCCTTAAGCCATTTTGCCACAACTTTGGAAGTATGCTTGGGGTCATTGTCCATTTGGAAGACCCATTTGCGAACAAGATTTAACTTCCTGACTGATGTCTTGATGTTGCTTCCATATATCCACATAATTGTTCTTCCTCATGATTCCATTTATTTTGTGAAGTGCACCAATCCCTCCTGCAGCAAAGCACCTCCACAACATGATGTTGCCACCCCTGTGCTTCACGGTTGGGATGGAGTTTTTCGGCTTGCAAGCCTCCCCCTTTTTTCTCCAAACATAACGATGGTCATTATGGCCAAACAGTTCTATTTTTGTTTCATCAGACCAGAGGACATTTCTCAAAAAAGTATGATCTTTGTCCCCATGTGCAGTTGCAAACCGTAGTCTGGCTTTTTTATGGCAATTTTGGAGCAGTGGCTTCTTCTTTGCTGAGCGGTCTATAAGGTTATGTCGATATAGGACTCGTTTTACTGTGGATATAGATACTTTTGTACCTGTTTCCTCCAGCATCTTCACAAGGTCCTTTGCTGTTGTTCTGGGATTGATTTGCACTTTTCACACCAAAGTACGTTCATCTCTAGGAGACAGAATCCATCTCTAGGAGACAGAATGCGTCTCCTTCCTGAGCGGTATGACGGCTGCGTGGTCCCATGTTTATACTTGCGTACTAATGTTTGTACAGATGAACGTGGTACCTTTACAGTACTTAAGTCACAATTGCACTTTCAACATCTCTTCTCTTTGATTTATCTTTACTGCATTGTAAACATTTACAGCTTACAATATACAGCACGGAACACAATTCTAAACAGTATCAAATTTAGTTTAGTGAAATTCTTCCTGCTTTAGTATTAAATGCTAATTGAGAGAACAAGAATACAGCTAATTTCTAGTAAATGTTTGATAACCATCTACTATTTTTAATAGAAAAATATAGTCTATTGATGGTGATAGTGTCACGCCTGCTCTACTAACCACCGGTCCTGGCAAACCACGTTGCACACACCTGCTCCCATCGTTAAGCCCACCTGGACTTCATCACCACCCTGATTACTCTCCCTTCTTATAGCCCTCACCAACCTCAGTCATCAGGCAGTATTGGTTCTGTTTTTATGTCCTGACGTGTCTCTCATTTTGTACTCGCTATGTTCGTTATTATTCAACTCACCATCTGCACCTGACTCGGCGTTACAGCTAGTATTTGTTGAGCCATTATGTAATTGAGATTACCTCCTCATTCTGACAAATGATACTGTTTTGATAGTTACTTAATTTAGTGACAGGTTTTGATGGGATTCGTTCATTTTGCTAGAGAAATGTGGTGTTTTGGCAAACACTTCCATTTTAGTGGGTTGCGTTATCCCTGTTTTGAGGAAAGTTTTGTTAGAGATGATTTACACAATTTATGTGTCTTGTAGCTGTTGTCTACTGTTTTGCAAAAAGGGTCTTGTGTACAATTTGGACTACTGTTTTGCAAAAAGGTGTTATGCATTTGTATTTAGTCTGAAAACATTGAGAAATGGCAAACTGTTGTGCAGAATAGGTAACTGTTTTGGTACGTAGGTTAAGGTATCGTTCAGAGTGTAATTCAGTTAACAAGCCATCTTGGAAAAACTATAAAATGTCCAGGGTAAAGATTATTAAGATTACATTTTCTCTGAGGGTAGTAACTTTGGTCCTCCCTTCTTTCTGTCTCAGACCGGGTCCAAGAGGAGATCAGCAGGGTCATAGGAAGTCGCCAGCCCTTAGTAGAGGACAGGAAGAACCTGCCCTACACTGATGCAGTGATCCATGAGACCCAGAGACTGGCCAACGTTTTACCCATGGCCATCCCTCACACCACCAGTTGAGACATCACCTTCCAGGGATATTTCATCAAGAAGGGGACACTTATGTTTCCTCTACTTACGTCTGTCCTACAAGACGGAAGCGAATGGGAGAGCCCACACACCTTTAACCCCGCCCACTTTCTGGATGAGGAAGGTTGATTCGCCAAGAGGGATGCCTTCATGCCCTTCTCTGCAGGTGAGTTCCACTGTTTCTGTATCCATACTGACTGGGTACATGAATCCTTCTATGGTACTCTAAAATTAAGAGTTTGGGGAATTGCTTTGACCCAGAGAGTTTATGGTATGAAATGTGCGTACAATATGACAAATGTATATGTCAACTATAGGAAATCTATGCAGACCTTATTGTCATATGTTGTCTTCCTCATTTTATCTTCTTCCAGGTCGTAGGGTGTGTCCGGGGGAGGGTCTAGCCAGGATGGAGCTCTTCCTCTTCTCCACCTCCCTCCTGCAGCGCTTTCGTTTCTCTCCTCCTCCTGGAGTAACAGAGGATGATCTGGACCTGACACCGGCCGTGGGGTTGACCCTCAATCCTTCACCTCACCAGCTCTGTGCTGTCAGCCGCATCTGAGATGAGAGTCTTGCCAAATGTATATTATACATGACTTAGAACAAATGCTCCACTTTAGACAAACATGCTGAAATAGGTTGTTTCACCGGCTGTGCTGTGAGCCAGATCTGAGATGAGAGATCAGTCCCTCAATGGTTTTTGTTTAATTTAATTGCTCTACATTCCGACAATGTAATTGATTGATACAAAGCACCGCTATTATGTATGTACAGAATGTAATTGTTTTTGCTTGCTGTCCTGCTGTTGTCAAGCTAAGTATTGCACTGCTTTGCTTCATCTTGGCCAGGTCGCAGTTGTAAACGAGAACTTGTTCTCAACTAGCTTACCTGATTAAATAAAGGTGAAAATAATAAAAAAAAAGTAAAGTCAATCAGTTTTCTAGCTAATGTTATCAGTTGTTGACACTAATATATATATACCCTTTGGGCATGTTTTTATATGACTAGCAAGCATACTTAACCATATCTGCTAGCTAGAACAAATAACTAACCCCTAACTAGCTAGCTAGCTCCAGCAGGAGTGGAAGTTTGGCTGCCTACTTTTACTCCATGAGCGGTTCTAGTTATGGAAGGAGACTTGAAACAATGAAAGACTGCAGTTACACAGGCAACCAAATGTGGATCTTTTTCCACCGTTTGGTCTTTTGACAAACCAGATCAGCTCTTTTGCCTACAATTGGACAGAGGCCAGAATTGGGCTGCCTGTGTAAAAGCAGCCAAAAGGTCTCACTTAAAGTAGTTATTTATACTAGCTGGTGGCTAGTTTAAGCTACTCCTTGTCCATTGATGTTAGCTAGTGGTTAGCTTGAGCCACATTAGCTACTGTACTAATTACTATTTACATGTATATTTGGGCATGAAAATCTAACTTATTCCACCTTTACGTTTTCTTGTCCTGTTCAAACGGGTCAACCAAAGGTACATGACACTAACAGTGTCTGTTATTGATAACAGCTAGATGATTGACTCTGCTAAACTTGGATACACCCCAAAGATAAATAAGCTAAGACGTAGGCTTCTGTTTAGCCTTTGACTATTAGTGTCAGACAGCGCCATATGTATTGCTAATAAATAAGACAGTTGAGTGTGCTTGACATCGGCAGGAGTTCGTCAAATTATGGTCCATTATTTCAATTTGGAGTCGAAGTTTGGAATAGAATAGATTTTGAATGATAGTCTGTGCTCAGTGGGAACCAATCACTGTGTAGAACGTTCAACTAGTAGATTTCACCAAAGCTTTTAATATAGGCTTAAAGTGACAGCATTTTGGCAACATGAAACGGTATTAAAATCTGTTCATATACACCCTCAGGAAGAATATTACACCTTTTCGTTTATACACTGCTCAAAAAAATAAAGGGAACACTAAAATAACACATCATAGATCTGAATGAATGAAATAATCTTAAATACTTTTTTCTTTACATAGTTGAATGTGCTGACAACAAAATCACACAAAAATTATCAATGGATATCAAATTTATCAACCCATGGAGGTCTGGATTTGGAGTCACACTCAAAATTAAAGTGGAAAACCACACTACAGGCTGATCCAACTTTGATGTAATGTCCTTAAAACAAGTCAAAATGAGGCTCCGTAGTGTGTGTGGCCTCCACGTGCCTGAATGACCTCCCTACAACGCCTGGGCATGCTCCTGATGAGGTGGCGGATGGTCTCCTGAGGGATCTCCTCCCAGACCTGGACTAAAGCATCCGCCAACTCCTGGACAGTCTGTGGTGCAACGTGGCGTTGGTGGATGGAGCGAGACATGATGTCCCTGATGTGCTCAATTGGATTCAGGTCTGGGGAACGGGCGGGCCAGTCCTTAGCATNTGGTCCTGCTGCTGGGTTGTTGCCCTCCTACGGCCTCCTCCACGTCTCCTGATGTACTGGCCTGTCTCCTGGTAGCGCCTCCATGCTCTGGACACTACGCTGACAGACACAGCAAACCTTCTTGCCACAGCTCGCATTGATGTGCCATCCTGGATGAGCTGCACTACCTGAGCCACTTGTGTGGGTTGTAGACTCCGTCTCATGCTACCACTAGAGTGAAAGCACCGCCAGCATTCAAAAGTGACCAAAACATCAGCCAGGAAGCATAGGAACTGAGAAGTGGTCTGTGGTCACCACCTTCAGAACCACTCCTTTATTGGGGGTGTCTTGCTAATTGCCTATAATTTCCACCTGTTGTCTATTCCATTTGCACAACAGCATGTGAAATTTGTCAATCAGTGTTGCTTCCTAAGTGGACAGTTTGATTTCACAGAAGTGTGATTGACTTGGAGTTACATTGTGTTGTTTAAGTGTTCCCTTTATTTTTTTGAGCAGTGTATTTCTGACAAGTGAGAACTTATATTGTCATGTTTGGGAATTACGTATACTAAGGCATTTGAAAATTCTATAAAAATATAGAGTGGGAAAGCGGCCGTGCGTTTGGAAAATGAATACACTGCATTAAATAAAACGGAATAAAAACGTCTGTCCAGGACAGGTGTCCACACAGACCGGTGCGCCATAAGCCAATCAGAGCTACAGTAGGCCTATATGCAAATGTAGCGTAGTTCGTTCTGCGTTGTGTATTTTTATTTAGGACACTACCACAACTGGGGGTCTGCTGGTTGGATTCTCTATATTTGCCCTGCACACGAAGTGACAACAAACAATATGTTAGCCCTTGGTACAATTACAACTCTCGGGCACCTTGCTAGTTGAAGGGCAGGCAAAAGAGTGCGAACCATAAAGAAATAACAGGTGCTGCGGTCACACATTCAGTGCACAACAGCACAATACAACTAAAATGATATACAACATAATTCGGACAAAATAAAAGACATACCTGCACACGAAGTGACAACAAACAATATGTTAGCCCTTGGTACCGTTACAGCTCTCGGGCACCTGCGTAAGCACATGGAAACTCACTCAAACACTGTCCCAGGTACTCACAAGTTACAATAGGTACCCTAGTTAGCGAGCTCGGTGAAACTGGTTAACATACATCTTTATATTGTCCACATTGTAACAAAACGTATGGTTGCATAACAGGACATTGTGTAACATTACACGGTTTTATATTGACAAATTACGGAGCCAAGGACAACACACCGTGCTGGTTGAAAGTCAGGCAAAAGAGAACAATAAGAGGGTACGCAAATACTGGGAACTTCACAATCATTTTGGTCAAACAACCATGAAACGGTAGGCTCTCTCTCCCTAAATTACCTCTGGACATCAACAACAAGATCAACAACTAATGCTAGCCACAGCAAGATGAGCTAAAATCTAATTAGGGAACATTTGATAAACCCTCAAAATTTTCAGCTAGTTGGCCGTCAAAATTACACTGGTAAAATATGGGGAATAGTAGCCTGCTCTGCTCGTCCTGCAGCTTGCCTGCAAATGCATGCATGTCTCAAACCACGTTTTGACAACTGAACGTGAGCTTGCCTGCCCATCCATTTGATCGATGCCAAATACTTTTGATTGACAACTAAGAGACATAAGCCGTTCAAGTTCAGTATAGCTAGCTAACCAAATGACACCTGCAGCATCTCTTTAGCCAACGAAAAACGATATGAGGGGAAAAAGTCGGTCACTCACCCACTCCAATGACATCTTCCCAGCAGCTAGCTCGGGTTAGGATCTGTGTTTTTAGCTTTTTAAATAAATGGCTAGTTTCATAAATAGATAACGCTAGCCAGGGGATGTCAAATTCCACCAGCGCACGCGTTTTATTGAAAAAAACTACGAATTCGCGGACCAGACCTAGGCAATTTGTTTTTTACTGACCATTGTTTTATTAGGAAAAATATGGCCCTTTATAATGTCCACTTCTGTACATAGGATGCTGTCGCATGTTAAGAGATAAATAATATTGGTCCAACCTTTGCTGCAATGCCTGCAGAGATGTGCACAATATTGTAATGAAACAGGTAGGGAGCAGGTCTCGAACCCTCGACCTAGCCCGAGGTCCGGCGCGCTATCGACTGTGCAGCAAAAGCATGCTCAAGCGGCAGAGTCGATATCCGCGCGTATACACCCAGGGTCGTTACAATATACTACAACCATAATCAAAAAGTATTTAATAACTCCAAATAACAATAATAATGTTGTAACATTTAAACTTAAAACATTTTTTTTATTATATTGCACTGTATGGATCACCAGTGCGGATGAATGCAGCATTGCTGTATGGTGCGCTGTATAGTGTAGTTGAGTAGCCAACCTAGGTTGCTGTAATAATCCTACATGTTACTCTTTTGTGTTGTGTTTTGTTGCAGGTTTAGTTTTTTGTTATTCATTGTCAAGCTTTAAAACCCGAAGCCAAACTGCAACATTTTAGTAGCCTAGCTAGGACTGTGGCATGTTTGTAAACTTTCCCTCTGCTGCGCACTTTAAAGGACCAATGCGAGCTCATCAGATTGTAATTTCATAAAGTAAATGACTCAGCTGTTATCGTGACCAGTGAGCTGAGATAAGGCGGAGCTTTACCTAGCATAGACCTAGTGGGTTGGGGACAGAGAATAAAAGGAGCAGATTTCTGTGCGTGGTGGAATAGATTCAGGGCATAATGTGCAGACAGGGGTATGGTGGGGTGCGGGTACAGTCGAGGTAAGCCCAGGCACTGAGTGATGATAAGAGAGGTTGCATCTCTGGACGTGCTGGTTATACTGGGTGAGGTCACCGCATGTGTGGGAGGTGGGACAAAAGAGGTATCTGAGGCATGTTGAGTGGGACTAGGGGCTCCACTGTAAACTAAAACAATGATAACTATCCTAAACAACAGTATACAAGGCATATTGATATTTGAGAGAGGCATAAAACAATCACAGGTGTTGATTGGGAGAGCTAGCTAAGACAACAACTGGTAAGACAACAACAGCTAATCAGCTAGGACAACAACAACAGGTAAAATAGCGATGAATGGGCAGAGAGGGTCGGTTAACTACACACAGGGCCTGAGTTCAGGGCTAGGGCCGACAGATAAACAAACAAAAAAAATAATAATCAAAATGGAGTACTGTGATAAATGAACAGTCCAGCAGATATCAGCTATGTAGCCAAGTGATCATAGGGTCCAGTGAACAGCAATAGATGGGGCAGGGGAGCCGCGGCGTAGTCGTTACTACGCTAGCACGCGGGAGACACAGCGTTTAAAGTTAGCCAGCAGGGGTAAGTAGAAGTGTCTGCTCCGACGTCCGGCAATGGCCGGTTGAGGGCACAGCGGATGGAATTACATCTGCGGACCAGTCGTGGTGGTACGGTCCCGGGCAGATGGCGAAAGAGGTATTGTAGTTGTAGTAATTTCATTTGCTAGCTGGGCTAACTTGTGCTAGCTTCGGGACAGGGGCGTAAGCCACTATAGCTACTCGGTAGTAGCTAGCTAGCAGCGATGATCCGCTGCAAAGGTCCAGAGCTTACGGCAAGTATCCGGTGGAGTAGTGGATTCTAGCCGTGTCCGGGAGGCATCGGCTGGGTAGCCGGGTGATCACAGAGCAGGCTGGGTGGTGGGCCTGTATCAGGGCTAGGTCACTCTGTGGCAGCTAGCTAGCTGTGATGATCAGGAGTAATGGTCCAGGGTTTACTGCAGGAATCCGGCGTTGTAGTGGAGAAAAACAGTCAGAGTCTGGTAGGTATTATCCAGGCTAGAAAGAAATGGTTGGTGCCTGTGCAGTAGGTAAAGGCCGCTAGCATTGGCTAACAATGACTAAATAGCTAGTAGCTAATTAGCTGGTTAGCTTCTGATGGCTAGCCTCTGATGGAGATTCTGGCTATAAGGTCTAAAGAAAATTGCGGATCCGTGTCACATTGAGTGAGGCGGGTTACCGGAAGGTATATTCAATTTAAAAATAGAAAAAAGAGATTGAAAATAAATTGAAATATATACAAAAAAGAGGTCTAAAAGGTCTACTATCCTATGGGAAAAATCCTCTCAGGACAATGACCGGTAGTAACCTTCGCATAGATCAGAACATTCTAGTCTGTGATACAAGTATATAAAAACAAGGAATTACCCCCCACCCCCCCTCTATAAAAGGTGAGCCTCCATTGGCAGGCAGATCAATGAGCAGGTTGCAGTCACTCTTTTCAGCCCAGTGTAGGTATAAGAGCTCATTTTGAAGATTATAGAAGATCTCCTCCAGACATCGAGCACGATGACACTGCTGGGGGCTCTGCTGTTTTTGATGGTCCTCTACCTCCTCTCCTCTTGTTCCATCTCTGATGAACAGGGGAAGGAGCCTCCAGGACCGAGGCTGCTCCTTGATAACATGCTCCAGATGGATCTCAAGAGACCCTACCGCACCCTCTGTAAGGTTAGAAGAATTCCTGAGAGGATAGCAGGTTGAAGTTGTTAATATACCATCTGTGTTTTTTTGTCTTTGTTATACACACCTGGTTTCTATCCCATAATTACATGTTCCTTATTTAACCCTCTGTTCCCCTCATGTTTTTGTGCGTGATTGTTTGTTTTTCTTTGTTTCCGTGTTTTCGAGTGGTTGGTTTTTTCCCCACTCATGTATTTTTGGAAATATTGAGTAAAGCATTTGAAAACTCATATTCTTTGTCCTGCGCCTGACTCTGCCTTACCGGCATCACAGAGAACTTTGACAGAATCACGCACCACCCATGGAGTCAGCAGGATCACCCAGCCCTCCTCTACAAGTCGAGGAGCGCTTTCAGCAGCATGCGACAATGTTGCAGAGTCTCGGCACAGCCATGGATAGCGTGCTGCAGAGAATGGAGCAATGGGAGAGAGGAGGATTTTCAGCGCCTCTACCATCAACACAACCTCCCACTCCACAACCCACACAACTGTCCACCCCTCCTTCACCTGGTCCCAGTGGGATTCGGCTCGCGCTCCCGAGGGAATATGATGGGACGGCTGCCGGGTGTCAGGGGTTCCTACTCCAGATGGAGCTCTACCTGGCGACCGTTCACCCGGCTCCTTCGAGACGCGAGAGCGTGTCCGCCCTCGTCTCCTGTCTATCCGGGAAAGCCCTGGAGTGGGCCAATGCCGTATGGGGAGAGGAAGGAGCGGCGTTGGACCACTACGAGGAGTTCATCCGCCGTTTCCGGGCAGTATTCGATCATCCACCTGAGGGTAGAGCAGCGGGTGAACACTTGTTCCACCTCAGACAGGGGATGAGGAGCGCACAGGACTTTGCGCTGGAGTTCCGAACTCTGGCCGCCGGTGTGGGATGGAGTGACAGGGCCCTGATCGACCAATATAGATGCAGTCTGCACGAGGACGTCCGACGGGAACTGGCATGCAGAGACACCACCCTTTCTTTTGACGAGCTGGTGGACATGTCCATCAGGCTGGATACCCTGCTGGCCACCCGTGGACGTCTGGATCGGGACCTGTCATTTCCATCCCCCAACACCTCTGCTCCGACGCCTATGGAGCTAGGAGGTACTGAGTTTAGGGAGGCCGGAGGAGGGGCTATTCCCTGCACCCTCTGTGGCCGCAGAGGGCACACTGCTGGTCGGTGCAGTGGGGGTTCCTCAGGGAGTTGAGGCAGCAGGCAGGGCACTACCGGGTCACCCCAGGTGAGTAGGCATCAGACTCACCCAGAGCTCCCTGTTGCTCAAATGTTTTTGTTGGTTAATTTTCCTGATTTTTCCCGCATTCCCAGCATAAGGCGCTAGTCGATTCAGGCGCAGCTGGGAATTTTATTGATTGTTCATTTGTTCATAGTTTAGGGATCCCCATTGTTCCTGTTGATATGCCCTTCCCTGTGCAAGCCTTAGATAGTCGACCATTAGGGTCAGGGCTGATTAGGGAGGCTACCGCACCACTAAGCATGGTGACAAAGGAGGGTCATGAGGAGAGAATCAGTTTATCTCATTGATTCTCCTGTGTTTCCCGTGGTGTTGGGCCTACCCTGGTTGGCCTATCATAATCTCATTATTTCGTGGCAACAGAGGGCTCTGAAGGGATGGTCACGAGAGTGCTCGGGGAGGTGTGTAGGTGTTTCCATCGATGCGACTACGGTGGAAAGTCCAGACCAGGTCTCCACCGTGCACATCCCTTCTGAATATGCCGATTTGGCTCTCGCCTTCTGTAAAAAGAAGGCGACTCAATTACCACCCCATCGATGGGGGGATTGTGTGATAGATCCCCTGGTAGACGCAGCACTTCCCAGGAGTCACGTGTATCCTCTGTCACAGGAGGAGACGGAGGCTATGGAAACATGAAACAGCGTTGTTTAGTGAAGGCATTGTCTGTATAGTTTTCTGGTGCTTTTCCCCCAGCATTGTCCCAGCCATATCCGTGGCAGCAGGAAGAATTAAGTCCTCCACAATAGTATGGGGCTTGTCTGTCCTAGCCACTCGGTAGCTCACCATATGAGATGCTTCTAGCCCCTTCTTATTAATGGTATCTGTTGCTTTTTGCGCCGACTGAGCAAGATGGCGCCGACAGAGATTGTTGCCTGGCTTCTAGTCCTTAGGAAACTATGCATTATTCAGTTTTTTTATTATTTTATTATTATTATTTTTTACATTGTTAGCCCAGAAAATCTTAAGTGTTATTACATACAGCCGGGAAGAACTATTGGATATCAGAGCGACGTCAACTTACCAACATTATGACCAGGAATACGACTTTCCCGAAGCAGATCCTTTGTGCGCACCACCACCCAGGACATTGGATCTAATCCCAGAGGCTGACACAAAACAACGTCGCCGCAGAAGAGTTAGACGGAGCTGCCTCCTTGTCAGACTTCGAAGGCGTTCACACCACCCACCACTTACGAGTATATTACTCGCCAAAGTTCAGTCTCTAGACAATAAGGTAGATGACATTAGGTCAAGGGTTGCCTTCCAGAGAGACTCAGAGATTGTTACATTCTCTGTTTCACGGAAACTTGGCTCTCTGAAGATATGTTGTCGGAGTCGGTACAGCCACCGGGATTCTTCATGCGTCGCACCGACCAAAATAAACATCTCTCTGGGAAGAAGAAGGGTGGGAGTGTATGCTTCATGATTAATGACTTATGGTGTAATCATAACAACATACAGGAACTCAAGTCCTTTTTTTCACCTTTTTTCCGGATTTGATTCCTTACAATCAAATCCCCACCATATTATCTCCCAAGAGAATTCTCGTCGGTTATTGTCACAGCCGTGTATATCCCCCCTCAAGCGGATACCACAATGGCCCTCAAGGAACTTCACTGGACTCTATGCAAACTGGAAACCATATATCCTGAGGCTGCATTTGCTGTAGCTGGGGATTTTAACAAAGCAAATTTGAGAACAAAGCTACCTAAATTCTATCAGCATATTGACTGTAGCACTCACGCTACTCTAACTTCTGCTATGCATACAAGGCCCTCCCCCGCCCTCCATTCGGCAAATCCGACCACAACTCCATTTTGCTCCTACCGTCCTATAGGCAGAAACTCAAACAGGATGCACCCGTGACAAGAACCGTTCAATGCTGGTCTGACCAATCGGAATCCACGCTTCAAGATTGTTTTGATCACTTGGACTGGGAAATGTTCTGGGCAGCCTCAGAGAATAACATTGATTTATATGCTGATTCGGTGAGTGAGTTTATAAGGAAGTGCATTGGAGATGTACCCACTGTGACTATCAAAACCTACCCTAGATGGCGGAATTCGCGCAAAAATGAAAGTGCGAAACATCGCATCTAACCATGGAAAGATGACTGGGAATATGGCCGAATATAAACAGTGTATTTATTCACTCCGCAAGTCAATCAAACAAGCAAAAAGTCGGCATAGGGACAAAGTGGGGTCGCAATTCAATGGCTCAGAACCAGTAACGTCACGGACACCGACGTCTTGCTTCCAGACAAACTAAACACCTTCTTTGCTCGCGTTGAGGATAATACAGTGCCACCGACGCGGCCCGCTACCAAGGACTGCGACCCCCTCTCCTTCTCCGTGGCCAACGTGAGTAAGAAATTTAAACGTGTAAACCCTCGCAAGTCTGCTGGCCCAGACGGCATCCCAGACGCGGGTCCTCAGAGCATGTGCAGACCAGCTGGCTGGTGTGTTTACCGACATATTCATTCGCTCTCTATCCCAGTCTACTGTCCCCACATGCTTCAAGATGGCCACCATTGTTCCTGTAACCAAGAAGGCAAAGATAACTGAACTAAATGACTATCGCCCCGTAGCACTCACTTCATGAAGTGCTTTGAGAGACTCGTCAAGGATCATATCACCTCCACCTTACCTGTCACCCTAGACGCACTTCAGTTTGCATACCGCCCCAACAGGTCCACAGACAGTGCAATTGCCATCACACTGCACACTGCCCTGTCCCATCTGGACAAGAGGAATACCTATGTAAGAATGCTGTTCATTGACTACTGATCCTCAACACTGGGGCCCCACAAGGGTGCGTGCTCAGTCCCCTCCTGTACTCCCTGTTTACCAATGATTGTGTGGCCATGCACAACTCAATCATCAAGTTTGCAGACCACACAACAGTAGTGGGCTTGATTACCAACAACGTTGAGACAGCCTACAGGGAGCAGGTGAGGGCACTCGGAGTGTGGTGTCAGGAAAACAACCTCTCACTCGTCAACAAAACAAAAGACATGATAGTGCACTTCAGGAAACAGCAGAGGGAGCGCCCCCCTATCCACATCGATGGGACAGTAGTGGGGAAGGTGGAAAGTTTTAAGTTCCTCGGCGTACACATCACGGACAAACTGAAATGGTCCTCTTACACAGACAGTGTGGTAAAGAAGGCGCAACAGTGCCTCTTCAACCTCAGGAGGCTGAAGAAATTTGGCTTGTCACCTAACACCCTCACACACTTTTACAGATGCACAATTGAGAGCATCCTGTCGGGCTGTATCACCGCCTGGTACCGCAACTGCACCGCCTACAACCGCAAGGCTCTCCAGAGGGTGTTGCGTTCTGCACAACGCATCACCGGGGGCAAACTACCTGCCCTCCAGGACACCTACAGCACCCAATGTCACAGGAAGGCCAAAAAGATAATCAAAGACAACAACCACCCAAGCCACTGCCTGTTCACCCCGCTACCATCCAGAAGGCAAGGTCAGTATAGCTGCGTCAAAGCTTGGAGAGACTGAAAAACAGCTTCTATCTCAAGGCTATCAGACTGTTAAACAGCGATCACTAACACAGAGAGGCTGCAGCCAACATACAAACTTGAAATCGTTGGTCACTTTAATAATTGGATCACTAGTCACTTTAAATAATGCCACTTTAATAATGTTTACATATCTTACATTACTCATCTCATACATATATACTGTATTTTATACCATCTATTGCATCTTGCCTTTGCCGCTCGGTCATTGCTCATCCATATATTTATATGTACACATTCTTATTCCATCCCATTATATTTGTGTGTATTAGGTGGTTGTTGTGGAATTGTTCGATTACTTGTTAGATATTACTGCACTGTCGGAACTAGAAGCACAAGCATTTCGCTACACTCTCATTAACATCTGCTAATCATGTGTATGTGGCCAATAACATTTGATTTGATTTATACATGTCTTACTACTTGAAATTCCTTTTAATTCTCGCTCAAAAAACTCCTGTGGCTTATTTTTCAAATTGGCATGTTTCGTTTCTCAATGTCTGTGCAGGAGTGAAGGTTTCGCAGGAGTGAAGTTGTGATAAGGTACTTTTGCACATATAACACACTGTTGCTGAGGAAAGGCACTACTCCCAATATAAGTGAACCCCAAATCAATGTAGTTCTCATAATATTTGCTTCTTCTCGATGGTCCAACGTCGCTGTCTGTTGTTTGGTGCTTTCCCGGGTAATGGGGCAGTAGCTCTTCAGCTGCATCAGATTCACAACTGTCAGTGTCCATGCTAGCTGGACTAGGAGTAAATTTAGAATTACTGATGATAGCATTGGATGTGCTCGTGGAAGCAGAACTACTTGGGTCGTCGACAGGTGCAGTTGTAGTACTGCTGGTAGTAGCAGTACAACCTGTAGAACTGGTATGTGTCTCTATGGACGCAGGCCTTACTTTTTTTTAACCATTTACCCACTTTCGAGCAAATGGAATGAGCAGCAGCTACGTTTGGCTACATACGGACCGTTAGTGGAATTCCCGCGAGAGAGTAACGGTTAATATGATTTGATGTTAATTATTTGACTAGGCTACCTGCATTTGACATTGTGTTGTTATTTCGCTGATGGTCGCTGATGGACACCTTCACAAGTTCAGCATGGAGACAAGTGACGCCATCAAACCAATATGCAAAAATACAGTATGTTTGAAGGGCTCAATTGCAATTCTCTTTGCGTATTTCTCTTTCTCTTTCCCTCAGTTTTTTTCTTCTGTCTCTCCCATCAGCCTTGTCTTCAGAAAAAAAGGAACGATTATTTAGGATTGGTGGCGCATCACATAAAAAAATTCAAAGAGAAAAAGAAAGTAAAACATTGCATTTATCTCTCCTCTGCTCCACCCCTCATCCCCAACCTTTATTTTTGGCAGTGAAACGAGGATACTCAGGCGAGGGGGAAAAAAATCACCCAAATGTATAGCCCTGTTGGAAAATCTAAATGGACTGTTTGGAAATGTGAATCACATGTGTATTTGGCGCACCCCCGACGGCATTACGCGTACGTACCCCAGTTTGGGAAAAGCCAGTGTAGAGAATCATTGTACCATCTAAACCGCTGTGAAATATATTTTCAATAACTAAAAATATTGTATTTTCAGCTGTTTGAAGCTGGTGTACAAAACCAAAAGTAAAACACTCAAAAACATAAAAACGGGAAGCATAGAAATAGCGCACATAGAACAGATCCACCACTTCTTAGACTTGCTTTCAATGAGAATGAAAGATCTATAACTAACATTGGTTGGGTCGCCCCAAAAAGTTATACAGTGGGGAGAACAAGTATTTGATACACTGCCGATTTTGCAGGTTTTCCTACTTACAAAGCATGTAGAGGTCTGTAATTTTTATCATAGGTACACTTCAACTGTGAGAGACGGAATCTAAAACAAAAATCCAGAAAATCACATTGTATGATTTTTAAATAATTAATTTGCATTTTATTGCATGACATTAGTATTAGATCACCTACCAACCAGTAAGAATTCCGGCTCTCACAGACCTGTTAGTTTTTCTTTAAGAAGCCCTCCTGTTCTCCACTCATTACCTGTATTAACTGCACCAGTTTGAACTCGTTACCTGTATAAAAGACACCTGTCCACACACTCAATCAAACAGACTCCAACCTCTCCACAATGGCCAAGACCAGAGAGCTGTGTAAGGACATCAGGGATAAAATTGTAGACCTGCACAAGGCTGGGATGGGCTACAGACTCCAACCTCTCCACAATGGCCAAGACCAGAATTTGATGCACACTTTTCCACAATGAATTGGAAGAGGTGGGCTGTGAGTGATAGGCCCTAGTTTTCTTCAAGTAGCCAATAAAAAAACTAGGTTACTTCATTGGGAATGACTGAAGCTTCTTTGGTGGTGTTGAAATGTAGGCTAAGTAGTTATTGTTAGGCTAAGTAGTTATTGTTCTCCTTTAAATTATCACAAGTATTGCATCAAACAGAAGTCTTCAAAAAAAAAGTGTATTGTTCTCTTGGCCTTTGTCAGAGCTTTTAAACTAAATAGTAAACCATCTTTTGACTCCTGAACGTGTCGACACCGGGGACTCTGGATGTGGCTGCGTTATTAATGTCATGTTAATCAGGCCTTTTGATATGGACAGATTGTTTTAGTTTTGTAGGCTAGGCTACCTATTTAATTTATGGATCAAGCCTTAGCAGTCATTCTGATCTTGTTCCCAATAATCAGTGCTTTAGGTTATTATCTTGCTGTCCAGCGGTACTAAGTTAGCGGTGCACCCGACTGTCCACGTTTTTCTGTACAATAGTCTTTTGATTTGAAAAGTTATTGTGTGTGTACTAGGCTATTTGATTTAATGTATATACACTACATGGCCAAAAGTATGTAACCGAGAACTGTAACTGCATTAAATTACACCATACAGTGAGGGGGAAAAGTATTTGATCCCCTGCTGATTTTGTACGTTTGCCCACTGACAAAGAAATGATCAGTCTATAACTTTAATGGTAGGTTTATTTGAACAGTGAGAGACAGAATAACAACAAAATCCAGAAAAACGCATGTGAAAAAATGTTATCAATTGATTTGCATTTTAATGAGGGAAATAAGTATTTGACCCCTCTGCAAAACATGACTTGGTGGCAAAACCCTTGTTGGCAATCACAGAGGTCAGAGGTTTCTTGTAGTTGGCCAACAGGTTTGCACACATCTCAGGAGGGATTTTGTCCAACTCCTCTTTGCAGATCTTCTCCAAGTCATTAAGGTTTCGAGGCTGACGTTTGGCAACTCGAAGCTTCAGCTCCCTCCACAGATTTTCTATGGGATTAAGGTCTGGAGACTGGCTAGGCCACTCCAGGACCTTAATGTGCTTCTTCTTGAGCCACTCCTTTGTTGCCTTGGCCGTGTGTTTTGGGTCATTGTCATGCTGGAATACCCATCCACGACCCATTTTCAATGCCCTGGCTGAGGGAAGGAGGTTCTTACCCAAGATTTGACGGTACATGGCCCCGTCCATCGTCCCTTTGATGCGGTGAAGTTGTCCTGTCCCCTTAGCAGAAAAACACCCCCAAAGCATAATGTTTCCACCTCCATGTTTGACGGTGGGGATGGTGTTCTTGGGGTCATAGGCAGCATTCCTCCTCCTCCAAACACGGCGAGTTGAGTTGATGCCAAAGAGCTCCATTTTGGTCTCATCTGACCACAACACTTTCACCCAGTTGTCCTCTGAATCATTCAGATGTTCATTGGCAAACTTCAGACGGGCATGTATATGTGCTTTCTTGAGCAGGGGGACCTTGCGGGCGCTGCAGGATTTCAGTCCTTCACGGCGTAGTGTGTTACCAATTGTTTTCTTGGTGACTATGGTCCCAGCTGCCTTGAGATCATTGACAAGATCCTCCCGTGTAGTTCTGGGCTGATTCCTCACCGTTCTCATGATCATTGCAACTCCACGAGGTGAGATCTTGCATGGAGCCCCAGGCCGAGGGAGATTGACAGTTCTTTTGTGTTTCTTCCATTTGCGAATAATCGCACCAACTGTTGTCACCTTCTCACCAAGCTGCTTGGCGATGGTCTTGTAGCCCATTCCAGCCTTGTGTAGGTCTACAATCTTGTCCCTGACATCCTTGGAGAGCTCTTTGGTCTTGGCCATGGTGGAGAGTTTGGAATCTGATTGATTGATTGCTTCTGTGGACAGGTGTCTTTTNAATTGATTTGCATTTTAATGAGGGAAATAAGTATTTGACCCCTCTGCAAAACATGACTTAGTACTTGGTGGCAAAACCCTTGTTGGCAATCACAGAGGTCAGACGTTTCTTGTAGTTGGCCACCAGGTTTGCACACATCTCAGGAGGGATTTTGTCCCACTCCTCTTTGCAGATCTTCTCCAAGTCATTAAGGTTTCGAGGCTGACGTTTGGCAACTCGAAGCTTCAGCTCCCTCCACAGATTTTCTATGGGATTAAGGTCTGGAGACTGGCTAGGCCACTCCAGGACCTTAATGTGCTTCTTCTTGAGCCACTCCTTTGTTGCCTTGGCCGTGTGTTTTGGGTCATTGTCATGCTGGAATACCCATCCACGACCCATTTTCAATGCCCTGGCTGAGGGAAGGAGGTTCTTACCCAAGATTTGACGGTACATGGCCCCGTCCATCGTCCCTTTGATGCGGTGAAGTTGTCCTGTCCCCTTAGCAGAAAAACACCCCCAAAGCATAATGTTTCCACCTCCATGTTTGACGGTGGGGATGGTGTTCTTGGGGTCATAGGCAGCATTCCTCCTCCTCCAAACACTGCGAGTTGAGTTGATGCCAAAGAGCTCCCTTTTGGTCTCATCTGACCACAACACTTTCACCCAGTTGTCCTCTGAATCATTCAGATGTTCATTGGCAAACTTCAGACGGGCATGTATATGTGCTTTCTTGAGCAGGGGGATTTCAGTCCTTTACGGCGTAGTGTGTTACCAATTGTTTTCTTGGTGACTATGGTCCCAGCTGCCTTGAGATCATTGACAAGATCCTCCCGTGTAGTCCTGGCTGATTCCTCACCGTTCTCATGATCATTGCAACTCCACGAGGTGAGATCTTGCATGGAGCCCCAGGCCGAGGGAGATTGACAGTTCTTTTGTGTTTCTTCCATTTGCGAATAATCGCACCAACTGTTGTCACCTTCTCACCAAGCTGCTTGGCGATGGTCTTGTAGCCCATTCCAGCCTTGTGTAGGTCTACAACCTTGTTCCTGACATCCTTGGTGAGCTCTTTGGTCTTGGCCATGGTGGAGAGTTTGGAATCTGATTGATTGATTGCTTCTGTGGACAGGTGTCTTTTATACAGGTAACAAGCTGAGATTAGGAGCACTCCCTTTAAGAGTGTGATCCTAATCTCAGCTCGTTACCTGTATAAAAGACACCTGGGAGCCAGAAATCTTTCTGATTGAGAGGGGGTCAAATACTTATTTCCCTCATTAAAATGCAAATCAATTTATAACATTTTTCACATGTATTTTTTTGTTGTTATTCTGTCTCTCACTGTTCAAATAAACCTACCATTAAAATTATAGACTGATAATTTCTTTGTCAGTGGGCAAACGTACAAAATCAGCAGGCGATCAAATACTTTTTTTCCCTCACTGTATATACAGCAGTATGTAGACACCCCTTCAAATTTGTGGATTCAGCTATTTCCACCACACCCATTGATGACTGGCGTATAAAATTAAGCACACAGCCATGCAATCTCCATAAACAAACATTGGCAGTAGAATGGCCTTACTGAAGGGCTCAGTGACTTTCAACGTGGCACTGTCTTAGGGTACCACCTTTCGTCAAATGTCTGCTCTGCTAGAGCTGCCCCGGTCAACTGTAAGTGCAGTTATTGTGAAGTGGAAACGTCTAGGAGCAACAACAAAGTGGTAGGCCACACAAACTCACAGAACAGCACCGCCGAGTGCTGAAACACGTGGCGCGTAAAAATCATCTGTTCTCTGTTGCAACACTCACTACTGAGTTCCAAACTGCCACTGGAAGCAACGTCAGCATAAGAACTGTTCATCGGGAACTTCATGAAATTAGTTTCCATGGCCGAGCAGCCACAAACAAGCCTAAGATCACCATGTGCAATGCCAAGTGTCGGCTAGAGTGGTGTAAAGCTTGCCGCCATTGGACTCTGGATCAGTGGAACAACGTTCTCTGGAGTGATGATTCACGCTTCACCATCTTGCAGTCCGATTGATGAATCTGGGTTTGGTGGATGCCAGGAGAACGCTACAGTACCTTCCAAAATGCGTAGTTTTTCTGTAAAGTTTGGAGGAGGAGGAATAATGGTCTGGGGCTGTTTTTCATGGTTCAGGCTAGCCTGCTTAGTTCCAGTCAAGAGAACACTTAACACTACAGCATACAATGACATTCTAGACAGTTCTGTGCTTCCAACTGTGGCAACAGTTTGGGGAAGGCCCTTTCCTATTTTAGCATGCCAATGGCCCTGTGCACAAAGCGAGGTTCATACGGAAATGGTTTGTTGGGATCGGTGTGGAAGAACTTGACTGGCCTGCCCAGAGCCCTGACCTCAACCCCATTGAACACCTTTGGGATGAATTGGAAGACCGACTGCGAGTCAGGCCTAATCGCCCAACATCAGTGCTCAACCTTACTAATGCTCTTGTGGCTGAATGAAGGTAAGTCCCTGCAGCAATGTTCCAACATCTAGTGGAAAGCCTTCCCAGAAGAGTGGAGGCTGTTATGGCAGCAAAAGGGGGACCAACTCCATATTAATGCCCATGATTTTGGAATGAGATGTTTGACTATAATACTTCTGGCCATGTAGTGTATGACGGTAGGGAGCTTTGAATGTTATCAATCTCTACAATCCAGACAGGTGCGACTATAATTGTATATAAAAACATATTTATTTCATAAAAATTATTCAATAACACAGTTGAAGTTAGAAGTTTACATACACCTTAGCCAAATACATTTAAACTCAGTTTTTCACAATTCCTGTCATTTAATCCTAGTAAAAATTCTCTGTCTTAGGTCAGCTAGGATCGTACAGGAAAAGGCGCAATCCTCGCTCACCATTAAGAATTATTACTTTTATTAAGCAAGGTTAAAAGATTGACGTTTCGGCATTCAATGGCCTTCTTCAGAATCATAATCATAATTATAGCATGTACATAATGGATCTTTAATGTTTGTAGACTTTATACACTTGAATAGGAATATCCACAAGACCTGGAGTTAAGACTATGCTGAAATCGGATATTGTTTTTGCACACAAAGTCTATTGTAAATAACAAATAAATGAAAAGTTGCTGCTGCATGTGCAGGCTAATTAAGATTCTTCTTAGGGCTAGGGAGCAGTATCCTGAATTTCGGCTGTCTGACATGCCCAAATTAAACTGCCTGTTACTCAGGCCCAGAAGCTAGAATATGCATGGTAAAATTGGATCGAAAACACTCTGAAGTTTCTAAAACGGTTAAAATAATGTCTGTGAGTATAACAGAACTCATATGGCAGGCAAAAACCCGAGGAAAATCCAACCAGACAATTTTTTTTGTTGAGCTCCCAGCCACAAATGTAAAGCTATTGGAAACTATGACTTCCGCCTCCCAGATTGCAGTTCCTATGGCTTCCACTAGATGTCAACAGTCTTTATACATTGTTTCAGTAGTAGTTGTTTATCCATCGGGAGCTCTATGGAAAAAGTAGTCTCTTTGCGCGAGTGAACGGGGGCGCGCTCGTCGTTCTTTTCGTTTCCTATTGAACATAGTTCTCTCCGTATGAAATATTATCGTTTATTTAGATATTAGAGTACCCGAGGAACTTTACCGGTAACTTTTGGAACTTTGTCTGCATGCTGAAGGGGTGGATTACTGAACTCAATGATGCCTACTAAACTGACTTTTTGGGGATATAAAGAAGGACTTTATCGAACATAATGACCATTCTTTGTATTCCTGGGACCCTTGGGATTGCAACCAGAGGAAGATCTTCAAAGGTAAGTGATTTATTTTATTGATTTTTGTGATTTTGTGATGCCTGTGCTTGTTTGAAAAATATGCTGTTGTGGGGCGCTGTCCTCAGATAATTGAATGCTATGCTTTCGCCGTAAAGCCTTTTTGAAATCTGACAACGCGGTTAGATTGCAAAGATTCTAAGCTTTTGAATGCTGTAACACACTTGTATTCAAAAGCTTAGAATCTTGGCAATCTAACCGCGTTGTCAGATTTCAAAAAGGCTTTACGGCCTTTTTACAGCCTTTTTACAGATTTCAAAAAGGCTTTTCATGAATGTTTAATATTACCATTTTTTTATTTTGAATTTGGCGCTCTGCAATTTCACCTGATGTTGTCGTGGTGTCCCGCTAGCAGTCCATGCGCACTCGGTGTGCCCTAAGAGGTTATTAAGAATGCTGCACTTTCTAAAGAATGATTCAACTGGTCTTAGTTTTTCACAGATACTGTATTATGAAAACAGCAGCTCCATTTGAAAATGTAGACTAATATTTAACTCAACGCATAGGGATTATCAGGGCTGTATTCAGTAGGAACCAAACCAAAGCAAATGGGCCAAAATTGGGCGGGACTAACCTGCATTTGTCCAATAAGAAACTTGGTTTCCTTGCAAAACGTTTTCCATTTTACCTGATATCGCTTCAGTTATTATGTTCTTTGATAATGCAATTGTTTGTTGCTAATAGTAGCTAACTCAGTTTTTATCCTTGCCATGCATTAGCCTAGTTACAATAAAAACGTATTAACTTTTCTACACGAGTGCCTTTATGTTTTTGGAAGGTTTTGTTAATGCTTATGCACTGTTCACACTACCAGAATCTACTTTGTTGCTGGTTTAACCCTTGTGTTGTCTTAAGGTTAAAAAATGACTTGTTTGATTACTTATTAATTACTTATGTGATTACGTTTCCTAGAGTAACCCCAACATTAGAAAAACTGAAACATCGCCTTTGTTCATATTTACATGAAAGCTGTACACCACCAGGGTACAAAGATTGTCTTAGGGTCATTTTTGACCCGGCAGTTATAAAATAATTTACACACACACACACACACACACACAATAAGGAATTGATATTATGTGTGCTACTGATTGAACTCAGACAAAACAAAAATTGTGCATGTGCAGCATCTCCCCTCCAAGACCCCACACATGACTCAAGTTCACTGACAAAATAAAAAAAAATTCAGACAAAATAAACATTTCTTGAAAGCATTGTTTACTAATGGGGAATGCAGTCAGAGGCTATAAAGGTGATGCAGATGACAACCCCCCCAGTTCTCTCTTTGCTGAAGCCATGAGTGCACGTTTCAGTGCCCAACAGGTCGTAGATCTGATTTTTTTCAGATGTCCAGGAGGAACAAGAGAACAATGATTTAGAAGAGGAGGTATCTGAAGAAAAAGATGGGGAGGAATACAAATCCCCCCAAGCTGAAAGAGAGACATTTTTGTCAAAGAACAGCAAAATATGGTCACCATATCACAACCAGGGCAGGATTGCAGCACAAAATGTCATAAGGATGACCCCAGGGCCCACAAGATATGCAGTTGCCCATGCCCAGGACATCGCCTCAACATTCTACATGTTCATCACACCAGCCATAGAAAAAATATGGAGATCACAAATTTGGAGGGTTTCTGTAAATATGGCAACTGGAATAAGACAACTGGAAAAGGATGGATGAGATTGACCTGCGTGCCTACATAGGACTGCTAATCTTAGTGGGTGTGTATAGGTCCCAAGGCGAGGCTACATGTATTCTCTGGGATTCAGAGAGTGGAAGGGTGATTGTCCGTGCCACGATGCCACTGACAGTCTTTCACACTTTCTCAAGAATGCTACGATTTGATAACCGTCAGTCAAGACCTGCAAGACGTGTGAGGCAAACTGGCAACCATAAGAGAGGTCTGGGAGAAGTGGGTGGAGCGTCTGCCATACCTCTACAACCCTGGGCCTGAAGTAACAGTGGATGAGCAACTGGTTCCATTCAGAGGTACATTTGTATTTTCATATCTGTAATGTCAGTGATTTTCTCTGTTAATTGTATTATGTATTGCTGTAATATCATTTATTTATATGATTGTTTTCTGTGACACTGATACTAATTACTGATAGCAATCTCTTTTGTCAAAAGGTCACTGTCCTTTCCAGCAGTATATGCCCAGCAAGCCAGCAAAGTATGGGATCAAAAAATGTGTGGCCTCTGACGCACAATCCAGCTACGCTTGAAAGATGCAAGTCTACACAGGGAAGCCAACCAGTGGAGGCCCGGAGAAGAACCAGGGGATGCGGGTTGTGCTTGATGTGACAGATGGACTGAGGGGGCACAATGTCACATGTGACAATTTCTTCACCTCTTATGAACTCAGCCAGCAGCTCCTGGAGAGGAAGATCGCCATGGTTGGCACAGTTAGAAAGAACAAGCCTGAGCTCCCCCCTGCATTCCTCTCAACAAGGGGGAGAGAGACCTTCTCATTAAGTTTGCATCCTGCCCCACCACCACTCCAGTTTCTTACCTCCCAGTGATCGTGAGGACAGGAAGCCAGCCATCATCCTGGACTACAACAAAAGAGGTGTGGACAACCTGGACAAGGTGATTGGAACTTACAGCTGCAGGAGGATGACTGCCCGCTGGTCATCTTCCATAACATCATTGATGTGTCCTCATACAATGCCTTCGTGATATGGAACAAGATCAACCCTACCTGGATGCTTGCTAAGCGGAACAAGAGGAGGGTGTTTCTGGAGTAGCTGGGAAAGGCACAACCCACACATTCAAAAAAGGGAGCACCTCCCCCACACAGCAGCCTCTGCAGCGCTTGTGAAAGCTGTTCAGGGGGCTGAATCTTGTCCTGATCCACCTGAGGCTGCAGCTGGGGCAGGCAAGAGGAGGAGATGCCAATTCTGCCCCCCAAAGAAGGCTATGTGCTGCACAAGTGTGAAATACATCTGCAAAGTCCATGCACACACACTTGCATACTGTCCTACATGTGCTAATTAGAGTTGATTGATTTATTTTCTTCACGTTTTTGTATCTATCTTATTTTGTTTTTATTTATTGTTGTTGTTTATACACCTTGTGGGTGAGGGCAATGGTTAAAAAATGGGAGAAGACTAGTATTTTGAACAGTATATAATTGTATAATTATAAATTGTACAGTGTATAAGAATATAGCACTATGTTGCCAAAATAAGTTTGAGGGTTATTGTTTCCCTTTGTAATGAGTGCGCTGAGAGTCGGGAAGCAAATTCAGGGAGTGACTGTTTTAATAAATAAAATAAACAATGAACACGAAACACACACAACGCACCGACATGAAAACAGAGTCAATAACACCTGAGGAAAGAACCAAGGAGAATGACAGATATAGGGAAGACAATCAAGGAGGTGATGGAGTCCAGGTGAGTGTCATGAGGTGCAGGTGCGCGAGGCGATGATGACAGGTGTGTGTCACGAGAATTTTTGTTCTCAATGTTCTAAAATAAACTTTTAATTAACCACTCAGTCTGTAACCCAAAGGTTGTAAAGCTTTGGTAAAAAATGAAACAGACGGAGGCCCACTACAATGGTCAGAATGTTTATTCATGAGAATTCTGAACTCCAAGTGTGAACACAGTATTTTTATATTGTACATGCAAATTAAGCTGAATACGAATGAGCTCCACCCTCTCTAGGCTACAGTACTTTTCCACAGTATACGCTCATGGCTTCGGCTTCTGCAACATAATTCATCAGGCTAGACAGTTCCTACCAGTCCCTCCCGTCCCGAGGACAGGGAGGCCTTTATTCTCTAGTTGTTCTCACAAGAAGTATTTTGTTATCTCAAATACACCATGTCCTAGTCCCTAAAAAGTTATAGGCACACACATGATTGGATTCTTTTGTTATAACTCTAACCCCATTACATACAAATTCCTCTATCAGTGTGCGAGATGATGGTGACAGGTGTGCGGGACAATCAGCAGCCTGATGACCTAGAGGCCAGAGGGAGTATACATGACACCCTTCAATAAAATGCATTCAAAACTACTTAGTGCACATTTCTGCTACTTTCTTAATTGCTAACAAAATTATGTTAACACCTATGCAGTACCTTTAGCAATAATAATAAACCTCTACTTTAGTAAAGAAAACAATGATGACAGGTGTGTTGTAATAAAAACGAGTGTCCACTGATTAAATGCAGTCATACTGCATTGTGAAGAGGGAAAACCCAGATATTCACAAAGTTTGTGATGAAAGACAGGTTGTTTCTTCATGCAAAATAGATTTTGTGTTTAAAATTCAATTAGGCTGCTTTATTTTAGGGATTTAGTGAAGGCGATCATTTTTTACCCTTAGGACAAGGGGAATATACAGAATGTTAAGACAACACAAGGGTTAACTGTTCATCACCATGTCAAAGAGCACCTCTTGTCTGAAATAGATTACCAAAGAAACACTCCTCTGTTTTGTTGAATAGATCATTATTGGATTTGGTAATAGCAGCTGTAGGCTACTGTTTAAACCTGCTAGAATGAGCCAGATTGTTTTTCTGGACACCTAACCCCTCCTCTTAGGCTAAACCTGAGCCCTATGGAGGGCGGGTTCTACTTATGTAAGCTAGTTGTTGTGTTGGGCACTCACTTTTCCCAATACCACATCACTGTCTGATCTTACAGCACTGCTTGTGGAGATCCATGGCTCTTATGGGAGGTCTTCTCCTCCAGGCTCCCAGCACGGTGACACTGCTGGGGGCTGTGCTGTTTCTTCTGGTCCTCTACCTCCTCTCCTCTGGTTCCAGCTCTGAGGAACAGGGGAAGGAGCCTCCAGGACCCAGGCCATTGCCCCTGCTCGGTAACACGCTACAGCTGGATCTCAAGAAGCCCTATCACTCTCTCTATGAGGTAAGATGAAGTCCTGCGTTGCTTTCAGAGAAAACCATGTTGAGGTTGTTGATATAATCTTTGAGATTTTATCTTACTGATGTAGTTTTCTTGCTATTTCACCAGGTTTGAAAAGGTCAGTAATCAAACTTATGGAATGAACTCTGGCACATTGTACATGCTTTTAGCTGGTTACTGTTGTTTAATGTTCTATTTTGTAGTGTATTTCAATAGATATGTCCTGCCCAAGTAGCCTGGTCCCAGATCTGTTTTTTGCTGGGACCAGGCTATGGCCAATACTTTGTGACGGTGACCGTAGCAGTGCAAGGAAAGAGATGAGAGGCCACGTTAGACTATTGAGATGCACCCTAGGAATATCCCTTCGGGATCTTGTTGACAAAACAGACCTGGGTTCAAATACATAGTGTATTTAAGTATTTGTATTTGACACTTTTCTGTGTTTTTGAGTACTATTTTTTAATACACAGCAGAAAACAACTACTTCAAATAAAAGACAAGTAGTTGTAAATACAAGCCAATACTTTCCAAATGTATTTCCAATAATAAACTTTGTCTAAATACTAAATGTTTTTGTAAGTAATTAAAATACATTGAATAGTATTTTAACCCAGGTCTGAACTCAATTGTAAACCACTGTCTTCATGCTGTTTCTTGACTGAAACATGTTAAACAAGCCATATGTGATGTCCAGTTTTGTGCTTATTCATAGATTATTACGAGACATAACTGAGTCTAAGGTATACTTTATGTATGCTTTATCTGCCCAGCTCTCCAAGAAATATGGCTCCATCTTCACGGTTCACTTTGGACCCAAGAAAGTGGTTGTTCTGGCAGGATACAAGATGGTCAAGCAGGCGCTGGTCAACCAGGCAGAGGACTTTGGGGACAGGCACATCGCGCCTGTGTTCTATGATTTAAACCAAGAACATGGTAATGATATTTGACTCATATTCTGGCTGTGTCACATTCTTAAAGGGATAGTTCACCCAAATTGCAACATGTCTTATTTGTTTCATTACCCTGTAAGCAGTATATAAACAAGCTAAGACTGTCACACTGTCTCACCTGTCTTTGTGATTGTCTCCACCCCCCTCCAGGTGTCGCCCATCTCCCCATTATCCCCTGTGTACTTATACCTGTGTTCTCTGTTTGTCTGTTGCCAGTTTGTTTTGTTCATCAAACCTACCAGCGGTTTTCCCCTTGCTCCTTTCTTGTCATAGTTCCTGTTTTCTAGTTTTCCCGGTTTTGACCTTTCTGCCTGCCCTGACCTTGAGCCTGCCTGCCGTCCTGGCCTTTTGCCCAATTACTCTGGATTATCGACCTCTGCCTGCCCTGACCCTGAGCCTGTCTGCATACCTGTTCCTTTGCCCCCCTACTCTGGATTAATAACCGCTGCCTGACCCTGAGCCTCCTGCCATCCTGTACCTTTGCCTGCCTGTGTTCGAATTAATAAACCTTTGTTACTTCGACACTGTCTGCACCTGGGTCTTACCTTCAAACCTGATAAAGACAGCAATCCATGCGTTTGTTAAGCCAGAAAATGGCTGGTACAATCAGCGCCCTCTCAGAAACAGTTGTTTCAGACTAGAATGGTGAATGCAGAGATCAGGCTGTTTCCACAATTCTATCAAATATTCTTATTCTAATCCTCTGCAAATAATATGAATGTCTAAGATGTCTTAAATAGTTACAGATGATCATGACCAGAAAGGGTGCAAAGATAATTTGGCAGATTATACATTTGTTAATTATTAAATGGCATATTATAGTAAATGGCATATATTTTATTAATTTATATATTACTATATTATTACACTTTGAATTGTCATGGAAACAAACTACCTTCTTTACAGGGATTCTGTTTGCCAATGGAGACTCCTGGAAAGAGATGAGGCGCTTTGCCCTGACAAACCTTAGAGACTTTGGCAAGAAAGGGAGTGAAGAGAGAATCTTAGAGCAAATCCCCTACCTGATTGAAGTGTTTGAAAAACATGAGGGTAAGACCAATACCGGTATCTCTACACTAGTAGTAGAAGTAGTATGATGTATTTATAGGGGATGCCTAGGCTTAATTGCCTGGTAAAAAATCGGGGTATTTTTAACCATATTATTAGTAAATAGCTAATTGGCTTGCTAAGTGAACGTGTGGGTTCTGGAAAGCTTATTTTGCAATTGATTCGATATTTTGTCTATCACAGGTAAGGCATTTGACACCACCCAGCCTGTGATTTATGCCGTCTCCAACATAATCTCGGCCATTGTCTATGGCAGAAGGTTTGAATACACTGACCCCCTATTCACAGGCATGGCGGACAGGGCCAATGAGAGTGTACACCTTACAGGTTCTGCATCAATTCAGGTACAGTCTGCTTATTCAGGCCACTCTGTTATTACTGTATTTTCTAAACAAATAATGGCCGTCTCAGTGCAATCAATACAACTAGGAAACAGAACACCTGTAATGAATTCTTGCAAATTAAAATGTACATACTCAGTTATACTTTATTTTAAGTTCCAGTAAACTTATTATAAACCATTGTACCGTTTATAAACCATTACTAAGCTGCTTATNCTCCAACATAATCTCGGCCATTGTCTATGGCAGAAGGTTTGAATACACTGACCCCCTATTCACAGGCATGGCGGACAGGGCCAATGAGAGTGTACACCTTACAGGTTCTGCATCAATTCAGGTACAGTCTGCTTATTCAGGCCACTCTGTTATTACTGTATTTTCTAAACAAATAATGGCCGTCTCAGTGCAATCAATACAACTAGGAAACAGAACACCTGTAATGAATTCTTGCAAATTAAAATGTACATACTCAGTTATACTTTATTTTAAGTTCCAGTAAACTTATTATAAACCATTGTACAGTTTATAAACCATTACTAAACTGCTTATACATCATTATGTATAACTATAACATATAAAATCATTATAACCCAGTTCAAGCACATAACAGTCCTGGCACCCCAATGGTGGAACCAGCTTCCCCCTGAAGCTAGGATTGCAGAGTCCCTGCCCATCTTCCCGAAAGCACCTGAAACTCTACTTCTTCAAAAAGGTATCTTAAATAAACCCCCTCCTCACTTCGAACCCCCCCCCCCCCCCCCCCCCCCCCCCCCATTTCTAGCTCTGACTTTGCTGATAGCTACTTTATTGAGGAAGTGTGTACGTACTACAGTATGCCTGTGATATGTGGTTGTCCCACCTAGCTATCTTAAGATGAATGCAATAACTGTGAAATCGCTCTGGATAAGAGTGTCTGCTAAATGACTAAAATATATATTTTTTTAATAATATAATATGTTTACATTATCACAAGTGATGGGCACCGATATACAAAATCCATATCGATATCAGTTGCATTCTTTGATTCCATATCGATATATCAGTTTGTATAACATACATTGCAACTGTGGGAATTTTTGCTTTTCTGTTTAGTTCCATGACTCTTTTAAGTTCAAACAACTGTTTTCAGATTGTCCATTGGGCCAGGCGTGAATGTTCTGGTAGTATAATATTGTATTCAAACTGGTTAGTTAGGGAGGCCTATATTATAGGACCATCAACAGGCCATTAAATATGCTAAATTGAGAGCCTGTGAGAAGGTCTGTTTGAGGGTTTTGTGTATGCAGGAAAAGTAATGTGTTCTTTTTACAGAATAGTAAAAATAATAAACCAATATTACAAAATGCCTTGCTCATATCGATATCAAACAATATCAATATCATATTGAATTATCAATATTGGTGCCCACCACTAATAATTACATATTTATGCATATATATTACATATATATAAAAAAGTATATATAATTACATTTGTATTTATGTATTAAATCATCTAATTACAGTTATGTGGTATGTGTGTTATGTTATATGTAATGTTATAATTAATTAATATAAGCAGATATTAAAATATAGTTGTATGCATATTCTACCTGTATCTCTGTATAGATGTACATGTTTCCCTGGTTGGGCCCGTGGATAAACAACCTGACACGTCTGAAAAAGAGTATGGCTGACATGAAGATAGAGGTGACAGAGCTGGTGAGGGGCCTGAAAGAGACTCTGAACCCTCAGATGTGTAGAGGCTTTGTGGACTCGTTCCTTGTCCGAAAGCAGACCTTGGAGGTATGAAGAGTTCATGCACAATCTGCATCTCACTTATACATAAGTGTTGCATCAATATTGCTCAGTATAACTACAGAATATAATTAATCGATAAGGTCCGAGGGGGTGTGGTATATGGCCAATTTACCAAAGCTAAGGGCTCTAAGGCACAACGTGAAGCGCAGTGCCTGTATACAGCCCTTAGCTGTGGTATATTGGACATATACCACAAAATCCAGAGGCGGCTTGTTGGTATTATAAACTGGTTACCAACATAATTAGAACAGTAAACAAGTCATTTTGCATAATACAAGTGGTATATTGTCTAAAATACCATGACTTACAGACAATCAGCATCCAAGAACCAAACTGCCCGGTTTATAATATGTATTACGCTACCTTGTGGTGCACTTGGATACTGCCGCAGAACACAACTAACATCCCACTGGGCACAGACGTCAATTCAACGTCTATTCGACGTTGGTTCAACATAATTTCATTAAGATGACGTGGAAACAACGTTGATTCAACCAGTGTGTGCCCAGAGGGATGTAAGCAAATTACTGAATGCCAGCTGAGGGAGGATAGAACTAGAGTTTTCTTCGTATCAGTAGAAACACATGTAAACTCACACAGACTCAAACACTAAAACAGTTTCTCAAGCTGACGTAAAATAATGTGTTGATTATGTGCTATGTTTGTTCTTTTCCAAATTCTATCTCTGACATGCTACCCAGGAAAGGGCTAAAATTAGCCCATATTAATATGTGTAGCCTTAGAAATAAGGTTAATAAAATCAATAACTTGCTAACATCAGATAACATTCATGTATTAGCCATTTCTGAGACTCACTTAGATAATTCCTTTGATAAAGCAGTAGCAATACAAGGATATAACAGGTGTTGCTGTACATATACAGAGCCATATCCCTGTAATGCTTAGAGAGGATCTCATGTCAAGTGTTATTGAAGTGTTGTGGCTGCAGGTTCAACTGCCTTCTCTAAAGACTATTTTAGTGTAGCACCTAAGTCGGAAGTTTACATACTCTTAGGTTGGAGTCATTAAAACTCATTTTTCAACCACTCCACAAATTTCCTAAGGGAACGCTGGAGTGAGAAGAGGTCTGGCCTCAGGCACACTCGTTTAGCTAGGGCTGGCTCGCCTTCAAAGGAATCCAGAATTTTCTGAAAGTAGTTTTTCAGAGAGGATCCGAAGCCACCTGAGTCCCAGCCTCTTCGTGAATCATCTACGATGGGTGAGTTGGATACTCCTGAGCCTATGCAACTGGGAAGAGCTCAGTTATCGGTTAGGGAACGCTCACGAAGGTTGAGTTCTAACTGTTGTCTGCACTGTGGTGAGGCAGGACATTATATAGCTAACTGCCCTATTAGGAAACCCCTGTCTCTGGTCGGTACAAGTACTCTGGTTAGCCAGACTGGGAATTCCTAAATTCTCATCACCCGCACACCTTTGTTTGTGCTTTTTTTTGTGGGGAGAATCTAAGTCTCTCTGAATGCTCATTGACTCTGGGGCTGATGAGAGTTTTATGGATGCTACCATGGTTTCTGAATTGGGTATTCCCACACAACCTCTCTCTGTCCCCATGGATGCAAGGGCACTGGATGGCCGTTCTATTGGAAGAGTCACCCATAGCACTGTGCCCGTTCATATATGGGTATCAGGAAACCATAGTGAGACTATACAGCTCCTCCTCATCGATTCACCCCATGTTCCTGTGGTTTTGGGATTTTCTTGGCTCCAGAAACACAATCCGGTTATTGACTGGACCACAGGCTCCATCCAGGGTTGGAGTCCGTTTTGTCATTCTCATTGCCTTAAAACGGCACAGCCGTCCTTGAGACGTTCCCCTTAGGACGTGAGCAAAGCCACGGATATCTCTGCCGTCCCCACTGAGTAGCATGTCCTCCTGGAGGTTTTCAGTAAGGCACGGGCTACTTCTCTTCCTCCACACCGTCCTTAGGATTGTGCCATTGATCTCCTCCCAGGCACCACACCACCTCGTGGTCAACAAACGTCAACAAAACAAAGGGATGATCGTGGACTTCAGGAAACAGCAGAGGGAGCACCCCCCTATCCACATCGATGGGACAGTAGTGGAGAAGGTAGAAAGTTTTAAGTTCCTCGGCGTACACATCACGGACAAATTGAAATGGTCCACCCACACAGACAGCGTGGTGAAGAAGGTGCAACAGCGCCTCTTCAACCTCAGGAGGCTGAAGAAATTCGGCTTGTCACCAAAAACACTCACAAACTTTTACAGATGCACAATCGAGAGCATCCTGTAGGGCTGTATCACCGCCTGGTATGGCAACTGCTCCGCCCACAACCATAACGCTCTCCAGAGGGTAGTGAGGTCTGCACAACGCATCACCGGGGGCAAACTACCTGTCCTCCAGGACACCTACACCACCCGATGTCACAGGAAAGCCAAAAAGATAATCAAGGACAACAACCACCCGAGCCACTGCCTGTTCACCCCGCTATCATCCAAAAGGCGAGGTCAGTACAGGTGCATCAAAGCTGGGACCAAGAGACTGAAAAACAGCTTCTATCTCAAGGCCATCAGACTGTTAAACCTCTTAGGCAGAATCAAGGTGATTTGGGGCGCTAGCGCCCCACTCCCGACACTACCAGGTGAAATGCAAGGAAAATCCAAAAGTTGAATTATTAAACATGCACCAATATACAAGTGTTTCATACTCATCAAAAGCTCTGCTTCTTGGCAATATCACAGCGTTGTCGGATTTCAAAAAGGCTTTACGGCGAAAGCACTACATTTGATTGTTTGAGGGTAGCACCTTCAATATTTTCCATAACCATGAAATCTTTAGCCAGCGCGGTCGATAGAAAATGCATTTCACAGGGAAAACCTGTGCCTTACCTTTTGTAGAACTTCTGCAGAGGGCTTCCTAAGTGTCCAACAAAGACAATCCATGGGCATTTGGTTATAAAAAGTCATTAATTATATCCTTAAATCTCTGTTTGGTTGGCGCCTTGTGTTCAGAAAATCCAACGTCAACAGAATGCGTTCAACTAAACCTATAAACTTTCCCTCAACAAAACAAAAACCAATTAAAATGCATCCTTAGCTTATCTTTTATGAATAAAAGTGATAATCTTTCACTTGGATGGTCACCTAAACGTTATACAGTGGGGCAAAAAAGTATTTAGTCAGCCACCAATTGTGCAAGTTCTCTCACTTAAAAAGATGAGAGAGGCCTGNATGGGTATCAGGAAACCATAGTGAGACTATACAGCTCCTCCTCATCGATTCACCCCATGTTCCTGTGGTTTTGGGATTTTCTTGGCTCCAGAAACACAATCCGGTTATTGACTGGACCACAGGCTCCATCCAGGGTTGGAGTCCGTTTTGTCATTCTCATTGCCTTAAAACGGCACAGCCGTCCTTGAGACGTTCCCCTTAGGACGTGAGCAAAGCCACGGATATCTCTGCCGTCCCCACTGAGTAGCATGTCCTCCTGGAGGTTTTCAGTAAGGCACGGGCTACTTCTCTTCCTCCACACCGTCCTTAGGATTGTGCCATTGATCTCCTCCCAGGCACCACACCACCTCGTGGTCAACAAACGTCAACAAAACAAAGGGATGATCGTGGACTTCAGGAAACAGCAGAGGGAGCACCCCCCTATCCACATCGATGGGACAGTAGTGGAGAAGGTAGAAAGTTTTAAGTTCCTCGGCGTACACATCACGGACAAATTGAAATGGTCCACCCACACAGACAGCGTGGTGAAGAAGGTGCAACAGCGCCTCTTCAACCTCAGGAGGCTGAAGAAATTCGGCTTGTCACCAAAAACACTCACAAACTTTTACAGATGCACAATCGAGAGCATCCTGTAGGGCTGTATCACCGCCTGGTATGGCAACTGCTCCGCCCACAACCATAACGCTCTCCAGAGGGTAGTGAGGTCTGCACAACGCATCACCGGGGGCAAACTACCTGTCCTCCAGGACACCTACACCACCCGATGTCACAGGAAAGCCAAAAAGATAATCAAGGACAACAACCACCCGAGCCACTGCCTGTTCACCCCGCTATCATCCAAAAGGCGAGGTCAGTACAGGTGCATCAAAGCTGGGACCAAGAGACTGAAAAACAGCTTCTATCTCAAGGCCATCAGACTGTTAAACCTCTTAGGCAGAATCAAGGTGATTTGGGGCGCTAGCGCCCCACTCCCGACACTACCAGGTGAAATGCAAGGAAAATCCAAAAGTTGAATTATTAAACATGCACCAATATACAAGTGTTTCATACTCATCAAAAGCTCTGCTTCTTGGCAATATCACAGCGTTGTCGGATTTCAAAAAGGCTTTACGGCGAAAGCACTACATTTGATTGTTTGAGGGTAGCACCTTCAATATTTTCCATACACTCGCATTAACCTCTTCGGGCTAGGGGGCAGTGTTCGGAAGTTCGGAGAGTCTGGCATGCCCAAAGTAAAATGCCTGTTACTCAGGCCCAGAAGCTAGGATATGCATATAATAGTTGTATTTGATAGAAAACACATTTAAGTGTCTAAAACTGTTAAAATAATGCCTGTGAGTATAACAGAACTGATATGGCAGGCGAAAACCCTAGGAAAATCCATCTGGAAAAATTGCTTTTTGAGCTCCCATGCAACTGGTATGGTTTCCTATTGCACAATGAAAAGAATAGCTCCCAGATTGCAGTACCTATGGCTTCCACTAGATGTCAACAGTCTTTAAACAATGTTTCAGGCTTGTTCTCTGAAAAATGAACAAGTAGCTGTAGTTTATAATTGGGTTCCTTCTTGGGTCTGTAGTCCTGTTATTTATCTCCGGTATTTAACATACTACAGTCGTGGCCAAAGGTTTTGAGAATGACACAAATATTAATTTTCACAAAGTCTGCTGCCTCAGTTTGTATGATGGCAATTTGCATATACTCCAGAATGTCATGAAGAGTGATCAGATGAATTGCAATTCATTGCAAAGTCACTCTTTGCCATGCAAATGAACTGAATCCCCCAAAAAACTTTCCACTGCATTTCAGCCCTGCCACAAAAGGACCAGCTGACATCATGTCAGTGATTCTCTCGTTAACACAGGTGTGAGTATTGACGAGGACAAGGCTGGAGAACACTCTGTCATGCTGATTGAGTTCGAATAACAGACTGGAAGCTTCAAAAGGAGGGTGGTGCTTGGAATCATTGTTCTTCCTCCTGCAAGGAAACACGTGCCGTCATCATTGCTTTGCACAAAAAGGGCTTCACAGGCAAGGATATTGCTGCCAGTAAGATTGCACCTAAATCAACCATTTATTGGATCATCAAGAACTTCAAGGAAAGCGGTTCAATTGTTGTGAAGAAGGCTTCAGGGCACCCAAGAAAGTCCAGCAAGCGCCAGGACGTCTCCTAAAGTTGATTCAGCTGCGGGATCAGGGCACCACCAGTACAGAGCTTGCTCAGGAATGGCAGCAGGCAGGTGTGAGTGCATCTGCACTTTTGGAGGATGGCCTGGTGTCAAAAAGGGCATCAAAGAAGCCACTTCTATCCAGGAAAAACATCAGGGACAGACTTATATTCTGCAAAAGGTACAGGGATTGGACTGCTGAGGACTGGGGTAAAGTCATTTTCTCTGATGAATCCCCTTTACGATTGTTTGGGGCATCCGGAAAAAAGCTTGTCCGGAGAAGACAAGCTACCATCATTCCTGTGTCATGCCAACAGTAAAGCATCCTGAGACCATTCATGTGTGGGGTTGCTTCTCAGCCAAGGGAGTGGGCTCACTCACAATTTTGCCTAAGAACACAGCCATGAATAAAGAATGGTACCAACACATTCTCCGAGAGCAACTTCTCCCAACCATCCAGGACCAGTTTGGTGACGAACAATGCCTTTTCCAGCATGATGGAGCACCTTGCCATAAGGCAAAAGTGATAACTACATGGCTCTGGGAACAAAACATCGATATTTTGGGTCTATGGCCAGGAAACTCCCCAGACCTTAATCCCATTGAGAACTTGTGGTCAATCCTCAAGAGGCGGGTGGACAAACAAAACCCCACAAATTCTGACAAACTCCAAGCATTGATTATGCAAGAATGGGCTGCCATCAGTCAGGATGTGGCCCAGAAGTTAATTGACAGCATGCCAGAGCGGATTGCATCAACTTCATGTAATTGTCAATAAAAGCCTTTGACACTTATGAAATGCTTGTAATTATACTTCAGTATTCCATGGTAACATCTGACAAAAATATCTAAAGACACTGAAGCAACAAACTTTGTGGAAATTAATATTTGTGTCATTCTCAAAACTTTTGGCCACGACTGTGCATTCCGTCTTTAAATTGTAGCGTTTATTTACATATTAGTGTACCTGAGGATTGATTAGAAACGTCGTTTGACTTTTTTGGACAAAGTTTATTGGTAACTTTTTGGATTCTTTTGTCTGTATGTTGAACGAGTTGAACGGGTGGATTACTGAACAAAACGCACCAACCAAACAGAGTTTTTTGGATATAAAGAGGGACTTTATCGAACAAAATTACCATTGATTGTGTAGCTCGGACCCTTGGGATTCTGCAAACAGAGGAAGATCTTCAAAGGTAAGTGATTTATTTTATCGCTATTTTTTATTTTTGTGACACCTGTGCTGGTTTGAAATATATTTATATGCAGAAAGTATGCAGGGCGCTGTCCTCAGATAATCAAATGCTATGCTTTCGCCGTAAAGCCTATTGTAAATCGGACAAAGTTGTTCGATTACCAAGATTCTAAGCTAAAGAATGGTGTATGACACTTGTATTTTCATGAATGTTTAATATTAAAATTTTTGTATTTTGAATTTCGCGCTCTGCAATTTCACCGGATGTTGTCGTGGTGGCACGCTAGCAGAACACTGTTCCAAAAGAAAACATCTGCTAACCATGTGTACGTGACCAATAAAATTTGATTTGATTTGGTCGTCTATATTCTCTATCCGGCCTGGAGACCAAGGCCTTGGAAGTGTATATTGAGGAATCTCTGTCTACTGGAGGATTTCGTCCGTCTGCATCACCTGCCGGCGCGGGGTTTTTCTTCGTGGAGAAGAAGGACAAGACCCTGCGTCCGTGCATTGACTACCGGGGTCTTAATGATATATGGCTGGAAGGAGCAGAACAGACATTCCTGGTCTGGACTGACCATAAACATTTGGAATATCTCTCTGTACAGCCAAGCGCCTTAACTCCAGGCAGGCCCGGTGGGCTTTATTGTTCACCAGATTCAACTTCACCATTTCCTACCGCCCAGGGTCCAAAAATGTGAAGCAGGACGCCCTCTCCTGCATATACAGTTCCTCTGCCACACCCTCGGTCTCCAAAACCATTCTCCCTACCTCATGCCTTGCCGCTTCTGTGGATTGGGGTATTGAAACCTTGGTTCGCAAGGCCCAACGTTCCCAGCCTCTGAAACTGAAGGGGGCCTGGCTAACCGGTTATTTGTTCCTAACTCAGTCCAGTCCCGGGTCATGGAATGGGCTCATAACTCAAGGCTGACCTGTCATCCAGGTTCCCGTCGTACTCTAGCCTTCATCTGACAACGTTTCTGGTGACCCACAATGGTTCCTGACGTCTCTGCCTTCGTCACCGCGTGCACAGTGTGTGCTCAGAACAAGACTCCACGGCAAGCTCCTGGCCTCCTTCAGCCACTACCTGTCCCTCATCCTCCCTTGTCCCCTATCTCTCTGGACTTTGTCACTGGGCTCCCTCCATCTGATGGCAACACTGTCATTCTGACGGTAGTGGATCAGTAATAACAAACTTAGATGGAAAGCTGCTGAGGATGAAAGCTGAGTCTATAGCCACTCCTATCTTTAATCTGAGCCTAGAGAAAAGTGTTTGTCCTCAGGCCTGGAGGGAAGCCAAAGTCATTCCGCAACCCAATAAAGGTAAAACGGCCTTTACTGGTTCTAACAGCCAACCTATTATCTTACTACCAGCTCTTAGGAAACTTGGAAAAAATGGTGTTTGACTAAATACAATGCTATTTTGCTGAAAACAAATTAACACTCAACCTGTACTGCACTGACACAAATTACTGATGATCGGTTGAAAGAAATTGATAAGAAAAAGATTGTGGAAGCTAAACTGTTAGATTTCAGTACAGCCTTTGATATTATTTACCATAGCCTGTTGTTGAAAAATGTTATGTGTCACGGCTTTTCAATCTCAGCTCTGAATCCACAATATGGCAATCTATCTAATAGATCCCAGGGGGTTTTCTTTAATGGAAGCTAATGTTAAACATGTAAAGCGTGGTGTACTGCATGGCAGCTCTCTTGGCCCTCTACACCTTTCTATTTTTATCATTGACCTGACACTAGCATTAAACAAAGCCTGTGTGTCAATGTATGCTGATGATTTAACCCTATACCCGTCCGCAAACACAGCTAGTAAAATCACTGTAGTCCTAAACAAAGAGTTGCAATCCGTTTTAGAATGGGTGGCCAGAAATAAACTTGTCCTGAATATCTTTAAAATGAAGAGCATTGTATTTGGTGCCAATCATTCCCTAAGTTATAGGCATCAGCTGAATCTACATGAATGGTGTGGCTGTTTAACAAATTAAGGAGATAGAATTACTTGGTGTTACCTCAGACTGTAAACTGTCATGGTCAAAACATTTTGATTCAATGGTTGTAAAGATGGGGAGAAGTCTGGCTGTGATTTTTTTATATATATATATTTTTTCACCTTTATTTAACCAGGTAGGCCAGTTGAGAACAAGTTCTCATTTACAACTGAGACCTGGCCAAGATAAAGAAAAGCAGTGCGACAAAAACAACATCACAGTTACACATAAACAAACTTACAGTCAATAACACAATAGAAAAAATATATGTACCGTGTGTGCAAATGTAAAAGAGTAGGGAGGTAAGGCAATAAATAGGCCATAGAGGTTAAATAATTACAATTTAGCATTAACACTAGAGTGATAGATGTGCAGATGATGATGTGCAAGTAGAGATACTGGGGTGCAAAAGAGCAAGAAGATAAATAACAATATTGGGATGAGGTAGTTGGGTGTGCTATTTACAGATTGGCTGTGTACAGGTACAGTGATCGGTAAGCTGCTCTGACAGCTGATGCTTAAAGTTAGAGAGGGAGGTATAAGTCTCCAGCTTCAGTGATTTTTGCAATTCGTTCCAGTCATTGGCAGCAGAGAACTGGAAGGAAAGGCAGCCAAAGCAAGTGTAGGCTTTGGGGATGACCAGTGAAATATACCTACTGGAGCGCGTGCTACGGGTGGGTGTTGCTATGGTGACCAGTGAGATGAGATAAGGTGGGGCTTTACCTAGCAAAGACTTATAGATGACCTGGAGCCAGTGGGTTTGGCGACGAATCTGTAGCGAGGGCCAGCCAACGAGAGCATACAGGTCGCAGTGGTGGGTAGTATATGGGGCTTTGGTGACAAAACGGATGGCACTGTGATAGACCACATCCAGTTTGCTGAGTAGAGTGTTGGAGACTATTTTGTAAATGACATCGCCGAAGTCAAGGATTGGTAGGATAGTCAGTTTTACGAGGGTATGTTTGGCAGCATGAGTGAAGTATGCTTTATTGTGAAATAGGAAGCCAATTCTAGATTTAATTTTGGATTGGAGATGCTTAATGTGAGTCTGGATGGAGAGTTTACAGTCTAACCAGACACCTAGGTATTTGTAGTTGTCCACATATTCTAAGTCAGAACCGTCCAGAGTAGTGATGCTAGTTGGGCGGGGCGGGTGCGGACAGCAATCGGTTGAAGATCATGCATTTAGTTTTACTAGCATTTAAAAGCAGTTGGAGGCCACGGAAGGAGTGTTGTATGGCATTGAAGCTCGTTTGGAGGTTTGTTAACTACTTAGGGACACTACCCGGTGAAATGCAAGGTGCCAAATCCAAAATCAAAATCCAAAAGTTGAATTATTAAACATTCATCAATATACAAGTGTTGCATAGTCATCAAAAGCTCTGCTTCTTGGCAATATCACAGCTTTGTCAGATTTCAAAAAGGCTTTACGGCGAAAGCACTACATTTGATTGTTTGAGGGTAGCACCTCCAATATTTT
>QNTS01000888.1:74173-139192 GCA_003317085.1 Hucho hucho | reverse complement strand
CCCTCAAACAATCAAATGTAGTGCTTTCGCCGTAAAGCCTTTTTGAAATCTGACAACGCTGTGATATTGCCAAGAAACAGAGCTTTTGATGAGTATGAAACACTTGTATATTGGTGGATTTTTAATAATTCAACTTTGGGATTTTGAATTTGGCGCTTTACATTTTACCTGGTGGTGTCATGAGTGGGTCGCTAGCGCCCCAATGATCCCTGAGAGGTTAAGATGGTGAGGAAAGCACTTTTAAATAGCAACCGGGCATACTCTACTGATGAGGTCAATATCCTTCCAGGATATCCGGGCCAGGTCGTTTAGAAAGGCCTGCTTGCTGAAGTGTTTTATGGATCGTTTGACAGTGATGAGTGGTGGTCGTTTGACCGCGGACCCATTACGGACGCAGGCAATGAGGCAGTGATCGCTGAGATCCTGGTTGAAGACAGCAGAGTTGTATTTAGTGGGCAAGTTGGTCAGAATGATATCTAAGAGGGTGCCCATGGATACGGATTTAGGGTTGTAGGTTCCTTGATAATTTGTGTGAGATTGAGGGCATCTAGTTTAGATTGTAGGACGGCCGGGGTGTTAAGCATATCCCAGTTTAGGTCACCTAACAGTACAAACTCTGAAGATAGATGGGGGGCAATCAATTCACATATGGTGTCCAGGGCACAGCTGGGGTCTGAGGGGGGTCTATAACAAGAGGCAACGGTGAGAGACTTGTTTCTGGAAAGGGGGATTTTTAAAAGTAGAAGCTTGAATAGTTTGTGAACAGACCTGGATAGTATGACAGAACTCTGCAGGCTTTCTCTCCTGTTGATTGCAACTCCGCCCCCTTTGGCAGTTCTATCTTATCGGAAAATGTTGTAGTTGGGGATGGAAATTTCAGGATTTTTGGTGGCCTTCCTAAGCTAGGATTCGTGATAAAGAGATGCTCTTCTTTTTTGACACCACACTCCACTTAGCAAGTCCTGCAGGCTCTAGTTTGAACTTATCTTGATTATTGTACAGTTAAAAGAAGGCCCTAGTTAAGCTGCCCAGAACAGTGGCACATTTAACAATTCATTGAAATCAGAGGGCTAATGTCAATAATATGCATGTAAGTCTCTCTTGGCTAAGAGTTGAGGAAAGACTGACTGCATTATTTATTGTTTTTATAACAATGTGTTGGAAATTCCAAATTGTTTGCAAAGTCAACTTACACACAGCACTGACACCCACACTTAAGGCGTCCGCATGCTTCCCATCCGAAACACTTTGGAACCATTTGTGCAGATATTATGATGACATTTTGTGACATTTTTATTAGTTTTTGACAAGGTTTTCTTCGGCTGTTCATGCACACAAAACATTTTCTCGAGGACAGTCGAAGTTCGGGAGCCAAAGTCTATGTCCCTTCGTCGGTCATTTGTCAACAGAAAGGATTCTTCAATTAACCATCTTAAGTATCCTCCCCTTTTTAAATTTTTTTGCCTAAAATACTCAAAACGAACTGCCTGTAGCTCAGGCCCTGAAGCAAGGATTTGCATATTCTTGGTACCATTTGAAAGGAAACACTTTGAAGTTTGTGGAAATGTGAAAGGAATGTAGGAGAATATAACACAATAGATATAGTAAAAGATAATACATTATTTTGTATTGTTTTTGTACCATCATCTTTGAAATACAACAGAAATGCCATAATATATTATTCCAGCCAAGGTGCAATTTAGATTTTGCCCACTAGATGGCAGCAGTGTGTGTGCAAAGTTTTATACTGATCCAATGAACCATTGCCTTTCTGTTCAAAGTTTTGTATCAAGACTGCCCAAATGTTCCTAATTTGTTTATTAATAACTTTTCATGTTCAAAATTGTGCACTCTCCTCAAACAATAGCATGGTATTATTTCACTGTAATAGCTACTGTAAATTGGACAGTGCAGTTAGATTAACAAGAATCTAAGCTTTCTGCCAATATCAGATATGTCTATGTCCTGGGAAATGTTCTTGTTACTTACAACCTCACGCTAATCGCATTAGCCTACGTTAGCTCAACCGTCCCGTGGATGGGACACCGATCCCGAAGAAGTTTTAAGTGTTTCATTCTGCACCAAACATCTTAGTTAGATGTAAAATTGCGCAACTAAAATCTCCTCTGTGAAAACCGTAAAAAATGTATGTCAAATATCTTGAGATTAATTCTGACTATTTTCAGGAAGTGTAACCTGGCTACAGCGTCTCAAGATGGACAAACAGTACTATTGCCGCTTTTTGAATATTTAATTTTATGAGAGTATGCGAGCACACTCGTTCAGTTCTCCTAGCCAAGTAAGGCTAGGACAAACCCGAACCGAAGCATGCGGAATCCTTTACCCCAGTCCAGAACAAATTCAAGGAATCTTAGTGTTATGCAGAGCCATGATTGCATGGAACTCCCTTCCATCTCATATAGTGCATGTGAACAATAAACCTGGTTTCAAAAAACAAATGAAGAAACACCTCACGGCACAACAGCTCTCCCCCATGTGACCTGTACGTGTAACTGGTAGTTGCACAAAGGCACACTACATGTTAATGTTTTTAAATGTATGTAAATTGTACAGTCTTTTGTCTGTAATGTCTTTTTTATCATTATGTGTTGGACCCCAGTAAGACTCGCTGTCACCATTGACGTTGGCAAATGGGGATCCTAATAAAATCAAAAATCGAATCTGTGAATAACTTACAACAGCTCCTTAAGTAAATGTTGCACATAATTCATATGTCATCTGCGGGTTTGTTTCTGTTAGGAATCTGGCAATATGGATTCTCTCTACCATGACAACAACCTGGTATTTAGTATTACTAACCTGTTTTCTGCTGGTACCGACACCACCGGGACAACCCTGCGCTGGGGTTTGCTGCTAATGGCCAAGTACCCCCATATACAGGGTAAGGATTGATATAAACACAAACATACGCTCGCTCGCACACACACAAACACACGCACACACACACCATAGGAGGCTGCTGAGTGGAGGACGGCTCATAATAATGGCTGGAATGGAGTAAATGGAATGGTATCAAACATGTGGAAACCATGTGTTTGATGTGTTCGATACCATTCCATTGATTCCATTCCAGCCATTACTATGAGCCCATCCTCCCCAATTAAGGTGCCACCGGCCACCTCTGACACACACACACACACACACACACACACACACACACACACAGATATAAAACAGTAAAGCACTCATGGTGTTACCAGTTATAAACATTGGAAAAATGTTTAACCCTCAGAACAGAGCATGGACTCTAGAAGGTGTCGAAAGCATTCCACAGAGATGCTGGCCCATGTTGAATCCAATGCTTTCCACAATTGTGTCAAGTTGGCTTGATGTCCTTTGGGTGGTGGACCTGTCTTGATACACACAGGAAACTGTTGAAAAACCCAGCGGCGTTGCAGTTCTTGACAAAAACCGATGCGCCTGGCACCTACTACCATTTCACGTTCAAAAGGCACTTCAATATTTTGTCTTGCCCATTCACCCTCTGAATGGCACAAATACATAATCCATGTTTCAATTGTCTAAAGGCTTAAAAATCCTTCTTTAAGCTGTCTCCTTCCCTTCATCTACACTGATTGAATTGGAATTAACAAGAGACATCAATAAGGGATCAATAAGCTTTCACCTGGATTCACCTGGTCAGTCTATGTCAGTGAAAGAGCAGATGTGCTTAATGTGTTGTATACTCAGTATACGTTTCACTGCAGTAACTCCAACCCTCCCTCCTTTCTGTCTCAGACCAGGTCCAAGAAGAGATCAGCAGGGTCATAGGAAGTCGTCAGCCCTTGGTAGAGGACAGGAAGAACCTGCCCTACACATGCAGTGATCCATGAGATCCAGAGACTGGCCAACATTGCACCCATGGCCATCCCTCACACCACCAGCCGAGATGTCACCTTCCAGGGATATTTCATCAAAAAGGTCAGATACCTGGATATCCAAATCTCTTTGTTTTTTTTTGTGACCAACTTCGTATTTTCTTATTTTTTTTCTGATTAAACAGGTTAAAAAAAACAATAAAATAACTGATTTCAAAGATAACCCCAAACCATTACTGTCCATGATATCGGTAAGGGTACCACATTTAGACCAAATCACAATTATTGTGAAAAGTCTGAGTATGGGCATGCCATTTAAAAATATATAATTCTGCCTGAAATCCACTCCTTTTGAGTGTGCAAATTTATCAAACCAAGTTTCATCACTCATCACTTTTACTCTGAATATAAGGGATGCTACGCTTCACTCTCATTGCAGGGGACGTCTGTGATTCCTCTACTGACGTCTGTCCTACAGGACGATAGCGAATGGGAGAGCCCCCGCACCTTTAACCCCTCCCACTTTCTGGATGAGCAGGGACTATTTGTCAAGATGGATGCCTTCATGGCCTTTTCTGCAGGTATATCAACTTCATCATATAACAAATTATTTCATTGCAAGAAGTAGAGAAATTGTGATAGCCTTTTGCACAGACTTCATGCTAGTTCCTATATCTTTGGTCTCTCTCGCAGGTCGTAGGGTGTGTCTGGGGGAGGGTCTAGCCAGGATGGAGCTCTTCCTCTTCTTCACCTCCCTCCTGCAGCGCTTTCGTTTCTCTCCTCCTCCTGGAGTAACAGAGGATGATCTGGACCTGACACCGGCCGTGGGGTTGACCCTCAATCCTTCACCTCACCAGCCGTAGGGTGTGTCCAGAGACTGCTGTGAGCCGGGTCTGAGATGCAGTGGCAATTTTAACACGAAAATATTGGTGGGGCAAGCTCAATCAAAAAAGCGAATATGCATTGAAACAACTACACTACACATTAAATGCACCATCATAATAACCAATCCCTGAAATGAGTTTGCGCGACACACACATACATTATAAAATGTTGTGTATGATCGGTTCATAGGCTACTTCTAGTATCTTTTTAGATCTAATTGCACTGAAGACCACATTAGTCAAACATACTTTTATAGAATAAAGTTTATTTTACTTCATTTTCAGCATGGGTCTGCATTATTGCTAATCATTTGAAGAGTATTGGGACGCATCCCAAACACATTCTAAATGTAGTCGCATCTGCCTGCCTGTTAACAAGTTGTTTCTGTTAAGAATAAAGCAACACCATTTATAAAGCTTCTCGTTCGCTTGAAGTTCCATGGGTTATTAAAACAGTATGATATCCGGATAAATACATTAGAATTTAATTACTTTTTGACAGCACCCCTTTTGATTTGAATGAAACCTTACATTTGTCCATTGTAAAAGTGCTCTGAAAGTGACTTTTTGGAACTGAATGACAAAACATTCAAGAGATAAAGGAGCTCAAAGTTGACCTGTTTTGCATACTCCACCATACCATGAGTATGATATTTTTTGTTGTTGACACAATTGACATTTGGGTACAGGACTCTGATTCTCTCGGAAACATGGTTAAATGGTTCTGTGTCTGATAAAGAGATTGAAGTAAATTATTATAATGTATTTAGATGTGACAGAAAAGGGGAGGAGTGGCTATATATGTTGAATCTTTCATGGCGTGTAAACCAGAATACACATTTATTTGTATTTATTTATTTGTTGCTGGATTCTACCACCCCCCTGCTGCCATGGCGGATGCTATTGGTGCTATATCTAAGTGTTTAACACCTTCTCTGTCCTCAGGGTTGGTCATTTTAGGGTATTAGAATCTGGATTGGCTATCCACAGCCTCAGATATATTTAAGAAGATATGCATTGATTTTACTCTGACTCAATGGATCTCAAAACACAGTTAAATGGGGTAAAACTGTGAACTCTTCTTTGATTCATTTAATTCTTACTAATAACCCCCATAAATATTTGTCATGGAGTATTTGCATAACCATCTCAGTGATCATTGTCCCATAGTTTGCATTGGTGATACGAAACAGCAATATACTAATCCTTGTTTAATTAAGAAGAGACATTTTTTAAAGTTTTCTGCTCAAGTGTTTTTACATAACATGTTCTACTTTGATTTAGCCACTGTCTCTTGTATTCCTGACCCTGAGTTGGCTCCAGAAAATGTCTCCTCCATATTTATTCCTCTGGCAGATATACACGCCCCTTTCAAACAATTCAAAGTCAAAGATACAGTTGAAGTCGGAAGTTTACATACACTTAGGTTGGAGTCATTAAAACTAGTTTTTCAACCTCTCCACAAATGTCTTGTTAACAAACTATAGGTTTGGCTAGTCGGTTAGGACATATACTTTGTGCATAACACAACAAATTTTTCCAACAATTGTTTACAGACAGATCATTTCACTTATAATTCACTGTGTCACAATTCCAGTGGGTCAGAAGTTTATATACATTAAGTTGACTGTGCCTTTAAACAGCTTGGAAAATTCTAGAAAATTATGTCATGGCTTTAGAAGCTTCTGATAGGCTAATTGACATCATTTGAGTCAATTGGAGGTGTACCTGTGGATGTAGTTCAAGGCCTACCTTCAAACTCAGTGCCTCTTTGCTTAACATAATGGGAAATCAAAAGAAATCAGCCAAGACCTCAGAAAAAAGATTGTAGACCTCCACAAGTATGGTTCTTCCTTACCACGTTCATCTGTACAAACAATAGTACACAAGTATAAACACCATAGGACCACGCAGCCGTCATACCACTCAGGAAGGAGACGTGTTCTGTCTCCTAGAGATGAACGTACTTTTTGGAAAAAAAAGCTTTGCTGCAGGAGGGTCTGGTGCACTTCACAAAATAGATGGCATCATGAGGGAGAAAAATTATGTGGATATATTGAAGCAACATCTCAAGACATCAGTCAGGAAGTTAAAGCTTGGTCGCAAATGGGTCTTCCAAATGGACACTGACCCCAAGCATACTTCCAAAGTTGTGTCAAAATGGCTTGAGGACAACAAAGTCAAGGTATTGGAGTGGCCATCACAAAGCCCTGACCTCAATCCTATAGAAAATTTGTGGTCAGAACTGAAAAAGCGTGTGCGAGCAAGGTGGCCAACAAACCTGACTCAGTTACACCACCTCTGTCAGGAGGAATAGGCCAAAATTCACCCAATTTATTGTGGGAAGCTTGTGGAAGGCTACCCAAAACATTTGACCCAAGTTAAACAATTTAAAGGCAATGTTTCCAAATACTAATTGAGTGTATGTAAACTTCTGACCCACTGGGAATGTGATGAAAGAAATTAAAGCTGAAATAAATAATTATCTCTACTATTATTCTGACATTTCACATTCTTAAAATAAAGTGGTGATCCTAACTGAGCTAAGACAGGGATTTTTTTACTAGGATTAAATGTCAGGAATTGTAATTTTAAATGTAGTTTAAATGTATTTGGCTAAGGTGTATGTAAACTTCCGACTTCAACTGTAAGTTTAGGACTAGGCTTAATCTGTGTCCAGGAATATGTCCCTATAAGTCTGGATATGAGTGAACTAAAGCCTTAGAGTGCCTCCACTTTAATGATGTGGAGGTGGGTTTCCTGTGGGGAGACTGATGTCTGACTCCAGGTCAACAGAGGCCTGGGTGGGGGCCATGCAGTCCTGGTGAGCTTGAACAAAAACAATACAAAGTTACAAAATGTGATATCATGTAAAAGACAATTACTTAGGCTTTAGGAAGTGCAACCTTCAGACATTGATGGAGAGGGCAGCGGGAGAGGAGGAGAACCCATGTGCCCTGCTTCAATCAAGCAGTCTTCAGTCACCCACTTGGCTTCAGTCACCCCCAAGATTGAAGTGTAGACAAATCCAGCTGTGGCCTCCTACTTGTCAGGCCTCTCACACTGGGCAGATAGGGGTCCTGGGATGGACAGCACACACAGATTCCCCACATACGGCGCTGGATCAAGGGTGACCTCATTGAAGAGGAGATCCAGGACCCTGCCTACGTAGCCTGTAATGTTTTTTTGTGACCAACCTTTTTTTTCAGAGGGAAACAGGTACAAAGCCAAAATGAATGCATATAAAGATAACCACGACCCATTCCCCCCTTAGTCCCCATCCACCCTCCCCCACAATGAACAGATACCACACACCCCTCCCCTGTGGGCCTAAAAACAAGGAAAGTAACAAAAGTCTTAAAACATCTATAATTGGTTTGTATACGTGGGGCTTTTAGCTGAGATTGTTCTTTACAGAATCATACATTTGTCCAGGCCTCAACTGTTCCTCGTCTAGTACCGTTCATTCTCCCTGTCGATAATTCAAATGTTAGAACTTCTAATAGTAACTGTGTCCATTGGTTAAATGGTGAGAGTGAGGTGGTTGCCATCTTAGAGTCAACATTTCTTTCACAGCAGTGCTGCCTGCCAGCAGTCATTTTCTTTGATTGATTGAGAGATTCAAGGGGCTGTTATCGTTAAGTAGCATAATAGACGGAAAGCAATGAATATTTAAATTCAGGCACTTCTAAATGAATTATGTTACTTTTCCCCAGAAGCATTTAACTGCAGGGAACTCCCACATTATATGAAGCAATGTGCTTACCTGATTTAGGGGACACATTGAACAGTTGGGAGTTGGAGCCAATTTCATTGTGAAATGTTTCCTTGGTGTTAAATACAGTCTGTGAACAAATTTAAAATATATAAGTTGATGGTTTGGATTACAGGGTGCCAAAGTCATATTTTTTCCATATTCTGTTCCAGTTAAAGCATGGTTCAGATTCAATTATATCTGTGGACCAGACGTTTTTAATGGCTAGCTCCGATATGAGCTTTCGAAAAGTTGTTTATATTATACAGATCAGTCCTTTTGGGAGCCCAGATAGTGTATTTATAAATCTCATTTTTGGATGGTTTGGTAGTTGGGTTTCCCAAGGGACTCTGTAGACCAGCATAGCTGACTTTAGAAGTAAATATAGAAAAAAGGAGTTGCCTGTAATGTTTTTGAAAAGGGAAATGTTTGTTAAATGGGTAGTGAAATGTATTTTATGTTGTTTACTGTTCTAAGTTATGATGCTATCAATTAGTTGATGTAGTGATCTACTCATTTGACAATGTGTTTTCGGGTGTTTTTGAAGTACTCAATTTGAAATATACAATATTTGGTCATGCCTGAAATGCTCAGTTGATTTGAAATGAATAACTATGACTTACAGCATATCCCCCTTCTTTGCCTCGGGAAAGCAGATTTGGTATCACAGCATTCCTAATGCGGTGGTTGCCTGGGAAGGGGGCTTAGGGATGAAAGAACAAAAACCATATAGACTATCAGGTGTGTTACAGAAAATATACCGTTCACAAGTCAAAACAGCCACAGTTACAGCAACAGCCACCGTGTCAGACTTATCAAACTCTGATAATTACGTTATGGTCAACGCTTGCCAGATCCACTGATCCATTGTCAATGATGGTACAGCATCTGTTTTCAGGATTAGCTGAAGACCCATTGAATGTTCTCTCCAATTGATAAAACAACTTCACTTGAAATTTGCACTGCACACGCGTAACATGATCGTAATTATCAGTGCAGCCACTGCTGTTGGATGTCTTCATTATTTGATAAACAATGTTAAATTAACACTATGACATCCGGCATGCTAGTAAGTAGCTTGCTAGCTAAAAGCCACAACACATATGAAAAGGGGTTCATTACCAGTATTGTTCTGCTTGAGTTATCTTACGGTTTGAAAACAAAGCCGTGTAACGCTCATCACATCGTATGTTGCCCACATGTGATGGTGGTTTTAAGGTGTTACATATTTAAAATGGTTATGATTATAAGACGCTACCATTGGTGTTTAACATTTCTGGCTTTACGTACCATTGCAGGAAGCCAGAAGTAATGACTGACTCATGAATCCAAGAGTTTGACATAGGGGAAGGGACCAGTAACTTTATGATCAACTTTGTCAATGTACCAGCTACAGTAATTTTTCATACTTGGCTCAACCTACTATGAACTGGTTACATCCAAATATCATCCAATTTGATGAAAAACAAGATTTTTCACTGTCCGGGACCTTTAATAAACCATGCATTTGGTCTTATTTTATGTTTTACAGCTGTCTAAGAAGTATGGGTCTGTTTCCACGGTTCAGTTTGGGCCCACAAAAGTGGTCATCCTGGCAGGATACAAAACGGTCAAGCAGGTGCTGGTCAACCATGCAGAGTTTGGGGACAGGGGCATGCTTCCTGTGTTGTATGATTTCACCAATGGACATGGTAATGTAGGATATGTGAAACTTGTAATCCTGGTTAACTGTTGCATTCTAGACAATATTCTGTCAAACAAGCATATATATGTGACAAATATATGATTCTCTCCTGACATGATTAATTCCTGACACCTGCACAATATTACTTTTAAATAGGTATTCTGTTTGGCACTGGCGAATCATGGAAAGAGATGAGGCACTTTGCCCTGGCGAACCTTGGAGACTTTGGTATGGGCAAGAAAGGGAGTGAAGAGAAAATCTTAGAGGAAATTCACTACCTGATTGAAGTGTTAAGAATTCGTTGTTCTGATTTGAAAACCAAAAAACTTTTTTTTTTTTCTTAGGTTTGCTAATTGAATTCCTGATCTTGTTCTTTGTAACAGGTAAAAAATTAGACACAACCCAGCCATTGAACTATGCTGTCGCCAACGTAATCTCCAACATTGTGTACGGCAGCAGGTTTGAATACTCTGACTCCAAGTTCTGAGCCACAGTGGGTCGAGCCAATGACAACCTACGAATTGCAGGCTCTTTTTCAATTCAGGTACTGTACATTGTTCTCATGATGTTTACTTTGTTTCTAATTCTCAAAGAATAATGGCAAACTGGTCACACTTGACTAAACCAGGAACATTTTATAATTATTCAAATGTGTACTAGGCTACTGGAAAAATAGAGGATAATTAATTCATGCTTTACTTTTTGTTTATGGGGAGATAGTTGTACAACATGTTCCCATGGCTGGGCCCTTGGCTGAAAAGCAGGAAGATTTTGTTGAAGAATATTAAGAACAACAAGAAGGAGATGGGGGAGCTGGTGAGGGGGCTGAAGGAGACTCTCAACCCTCAGATGTGTAGAGGCTTTGTGGACTCGTTCCTTGTCCGAAAGCAGACCCTGGAGGTATGAAATCTCACTACAGTTAAAACATCTAAATTGAAAACAACAAGTTAAGGGCCTCCCGAGTGGCGCAGTGTTCTAAGGCAGCTGTGCCACTAGAGATCCTGGGTTCGAGTCCAGGCTCTTTCGCAGCAGGCCGCGACCGGGAGACCCATGGGGAGACCCATGGGGCGACGCACAGCGTCGTCCGGGTTAGGGAAGGGTTTGGCAGGCAGGGATGTTCTTGTCCCATCACGCACTTGCGACTCCTGTGGCGGGCCGGGCGCAGTGCACGCTGACACGGTCGTCAGGTGTACTGTGTTTCCACTGACACATTGGTGCGGCTGGCTTCAGGGTTAAGCGGGCATTGTGTCAAGAAGCAGCCGGCTTGGCTGGATTGTGTTTCAGAGGACGCACGGCTCGACCTTCGCCTCTCCCAGGTCCGTGCGGGAGTTGCAGCGATGGGACAAGACTCTAACCACCAATTGGATACCACGAAATTGGAGAGAAAAAGGGTAAAAAAAAATTCAATTAAATAAACAACAAGATAACCACTGTATAATATACAGTGTCTGTAAAATGTATATAAGTTCAGAACTTTTGTGAACAGCACAGTTAGAAATATATGGCAAATAGAAATCAAACTGGATGGTCTTCACAGATAGATGGGAGGTGTTGAGGGTAGCTGAAGGATGGGATTAAAAACAAACAAAAGATAACTATTGTAAAATACATTGTGTCCGTAAAATGTATATAGTATGTATAAACTGGAAGTAGAAGTCTAAGTGTTGTTGTCCATTAGTTTATTGCAATTAGGGGAGGGGTGGAAGGGTTAGGGGAAAATAATAAAGGAAAATATATATAAAAACTCTCTCTCAATTCAATTTCAATTCAATTCAAGGGCTTTATTGGCATGGGAAACATGTTAACATTACCAAAGCAAGTGAAGTAGATAATAAAAAAGTGAAATTAACAATAAAAAATTAACAGTAAACATTACACTCACAAAAGTTCCAAAATAATAAAGACATTTGAAATGTCATATGTGCAAATTGTTGAAGTACAACTGGAAATATGGGTTGTATTAAATATGGGTTGTATTTACTGTGTTTTTTGTTCTTATATGGTTGCCCTTTTATTGTGGCAACAGGTCACGAACCTTGCTGCTGTGATGGCACACTGTGGTATTTCACCCAATCGATATGGGAGTTTATAAAAATTGGGGTTGTTTAAAAATTCTTTGTGCATCTGTATAATCTGTGGGAAATATGTGTCTCTAATATGGTCATACATTTGGCAGGAGGTTAGGAAGTGCAGCTCAGTTTCCACCTCATTTTGTGGGCAGTGTGCACATAGCCTGTCTTCTCTTGAGAGCCAGGGCTTCCTACGGCGGCCTTTCTCAATAGCAAGACTATGCTCACTGAGTCTGTACATAGTCAAAGCTTTCCTTAAGTTTGGGTCAGTCCCAGTGGTCAGGTATTCTGCCACTGTGTACTCTCTGTTTAGGGCCAAATAACATTCTAGTTTGCTCTGTCTCTCTCTCTCACTCTATACAGTACCAGTCAAAGGTTTGGACACACCTACTCATTCAAGGGTTTTTCTTTATTTTTTACTATTTTCTACATTGTAGAATAATAGTGAAGACATCAAAACTATGAAATAACACATGGAATGATGTAGTAACCAAAAATCTAAATAATTTTTTATATTTGAGATTCTTCAAAATAGCCACCCTTTGCCTTGATGACAGCTTTGCACACGCTTGACATTCTCTCAACCATCCCGCAGGTGAATAAGCCGGATGTGGAGGTCCTGGGCTGGCGTGGTTACGCCTAATCTGCAGTTGGATGTACTGGCAAATTCTCTAAAACAACGTTGTATGCTGCGTATGGTAGAGAAATGAACATTAAATTCTCTGGCAACTCCCCTATTGGACATTTTATTGTCCCCAGCACAAACTGCTTGCAAAAATATTACAGTTTTCTTGATTGCTTGAACAATGTGACTGAAACTGGGATTAACATGAGTGAAACCGGGATCCACGTGGCCAAAACAATCACGTTTTTTTAAATGCACAACAGTATGTGATTTCTCATTGTTTCCACATTAAATGCAAATGCTAAGCACTGTTTTGCAAAACACTAGACACAACTCTATCACAAATCAAATAAAATGGTTTTATTCACATGCGCCGAATACAACAGGTGAAATGCTTACTTACAAGCCCCTAACCAACAATGCAGTTTAAAAAATACGAATAAGAATAAGAAAAAAAAAGGTACAAGTAATTTAAGAGCAGTAAAATAACAATAGCAAGATTATATACAGGGGGTACCGGTACAGAGTGAATGTGCGGGGGCACCGGTTAGTCGAGGTAATTGCGGTAATATGTACATGTAGGTGGAGTTATTAAAGTGACTATGCATAGATAATAAACAGAGAGTAGCAGCAGCATAGAAAAGGGGAGGGGGGGGGCAATGCAAATAGTCTGGGTAGCCATTTAATTAGATGTTCAGGAGTCTTATGACTTGGAGGTAGAAGCTGTTTAGAAGCCTCTTGGACCTAGACTTGGCACTCCGGTACCGCTTGCCGTGCGGAAGCAGAGAGAACAGTCTATGACTAGGGTGGCTGGAGTCTTGACAATTTTTAGGGCCTTCCTCTGACACCACCTGGTATAGAGGTCCTGGATGGCAGGAAGCTTGGCCCCAGTGATGTACTGGGCCGTACGCACTACCCTCTGTAGTGCCTTGCGGTCAGAGGCCGAGCAGTTGCCATACCAGGCAGTGATACAACCGGTCAGGATGCTCTCGATGATGCAGCTGTAGAACCTTTTGAGGATCTGAGGACCCATGCCAAATCTTTTCAGTCTCCTGAGGGGGAATCAGTTTTGTCTTGCCCTCTTCACGACTGTCTTGGTGTGCTTGGACCATGTTAGTTTGTTGGTGATATGGACACCAAGGAACTTGAAGCTCTCAACCAGCTCCACTACAGCCCCGTTGATGAGAATGGGGGAGTGCTAGGTCTTCCTTTTCTTGTAATCCACAATCATCTCCTTTGTCTTGATCAAGTTGAGGGAGAGGTTGTTGTCCTGGCACCACCCGGCCAGGTCTCTGACCTCCTCCCTATAGGCTGTCTCATCGTTGTCGGTGATCAGGCCTTCCACTGATCAGGCCTTCCAATCCCAGAACATATTCCAGTCTGTGCTAGCAAAACAGTCCTGTAGCTTAGCATCTGCTTCATCTGACCACTTTTTTATTGACCGAGTCACTGGTGCTTCCTGCTTAAATATTTGCTTGTAAGCAGGAATCAGGGGGATAGAATTATGGTCAGATTTGCCAAATGGAGGGCGAGGGAGAGCTTTGTACATACCACCACAGACCAATGTGTGGAGTACAGGTTGTCTAGAGTTTTTTTCCCCTCTGGTTGCCCATTTTTATCATGCTGATAGAAATGTGGTAAAACGGATTTAAGTTTCCCTGCTTTAAAGTCCCTGGCCACTAGGAGCGCCGCCTCTGGATGAGCGTTTTACTGTTTGCTTATGCCGGAATACAGCTCATTGAGTGCGGTCTTAGTGCCAGCATTGGTCTGTGGTGGTATGTAGACAGCTACGAAAAATACAGATGAAAACTCTCTAGGTAGATAGTGTGGTCTACAGCTTATCATGAGATACTCTACCTCAGGCGAGAAAAACCTCAAGACTTCCTTAGATATCGTGCACCATCTGTTGTTTACAAGCATACATAGTCCGCCACCCCTTGTTTTACCAGAAGCCGCTGTTCTATCCTGCCGATACAGCGTATAACCAGCCAGCTGTATGTTGATAATGTCGTCATTCAGCCACGACTTCGTGAAGCATAAGATATTACCATTTTTAATGTCCCGTCGGTAGATTAATCTTCCTTGTAGGTCGTCGATTTTTTTCTCCAAGGATTACACGTTAACTAGTAGAACGGAAGGAAGTGTTTTTTTTGTTGATCGCCTACGAATTCTCTGAAGGCAGCCTGACCTCCGCCCTCTTTTTCTTTGTCTTCTCTTCACGCAAATGACTGGGATCTGGGCCTGTTCCCGGGAAAGCAGTACGTCCTTCACGTCGGGCTCGTCAGACTCGTTAAAGGAAAAAAAAGCTTCTGCCAGTTCGTGGTGAGTAATCGCTGTTCTGATGTCCAGAAGTTATTTTTGGTCATACGAGACAGTAGCAGCAACATTATGTACAAAATAAGTTACAAACAATGAAAGAAAACGAACTAAAAAGCACAGTTGGTTAGGAGCACGTAAAACGTCAGCCATCTTCTCCGGCACCATGATACAACACACGTTTTGCAAAACACTAGACATAACTCTCTACACAAGACACAAACATCTATTGTGTACAGCATGTAAATCTGTGTTTTGAGAAATGTGTTCAAGCAATTGAGAAACTACATTTTGTTGGACACAATTTACTTTTGTGTCTTGTGTAGCTGTTGTCTACTGCTTTGCAAAAAGGGACTTGTGTGCAATTGAGACTACTGTTTTGCAAAAAGGTATTATTATGCATTTGTATTTTGTGTGAAAACATTGAGAAATGGCTACCTGTTGTGCAGAATAGGTAACTGTTTTGGTACGTAGATTAAGGTATCGTTCCCAGCTTAATTCAGTTAACAAGCCATCTTGGAAAAACTATAAAATGTCCAGGGTAAAGATTATTAAGATTACATTTTCTCTGAGGGTAGTAACTTTGGTCCTCCCTTCTTTCTGTCTCAGACCGGGTCAAAGAGGAGATCAGCAGGATCATAGGAAGTCGTCAGCCCTTAGTAGAGGACAGGAAGAACCTGCCCTACACTGATGCAGTGATCCATGAGACCGGCACAACATTTTACCCATGGCCATCCCTCACACCACCAGCCAAGACATCACCTTCCAGGGATATTTCATCAAGAAGGGGACACTTGTGTTTCCTCTACTGACGTCTGTCCTACAAGACGGAAGCGAATGGGAGAGCCCACACACCTTTAACCCTTCCCACTTTCTGGATGAGGAAGGTCGATTCGCCAAGAGGGATGGCTTTATGCCTTTCTCTGCAGGTGAGTTACACTGTTTCTTTATTCATACTGACTGGGGAAGTAAATTATTCTGGATCCTTCTATGGTACTCTAAAATTAAGAGTTTGTGGAATTGCTTTGACCCAGAGAGAGTTTATGGTATGAAATGTGTGTACAATATGACAAATTGATGTCAATTATAGGAAATCTATGTAGACCAAATTGTCACATGTTGTCTTCCTCCAGGTCGTAGGGTGTGTCTGGGGGAGGGTCTAGCCAGGATGGAGCTCTTCCTCTTCTTTACCTCCCTCCTGCAGCACTTTTGTTTCTCTCCTCCTACTGGAGTAACAGAGGAGGATCTGGACCTCACACCGGCAGTGGGGTTCACCCTCAATCCTTCACCTCACCAGCTGTGTGCCATCTATCTATCTATCTATCTATCTATCTATCTATCTATCTATCTATCTATCTATCTATCTATCTATCTATCTATCTATCTATCTATCTATCTATCTATCTATCTATAGCTAGCTAGCTCCAGCAGGAGTGGAAGTTCTACTTTCCCTCCGTGAGTGGTACCAGTCATGAAAGGACACTTGAAACAAAGACTGCATTTACACAGGCAGCCCAATTCTGATATTTTTCCACTATTTGGTCCTTTGATCAATCAGATAAGCTCTTTTGCCAACAATTGGGCAAAAGACCAGAATTGGGCTGCCTGTGTAAACGCAGCCAAAAAGTCTTGCTTGAAGTAAAGTTGTTTACAAACTGTTCACTAGCTGGCTGCTAATGTAAGCTTCTCCTTGTCCATTGACGTTAGCCAGTGGTTAGCATGAACTACAAATTACTATTTACATATAATACATTTGGGTAAATTTGGGCACGAAAATCCAATATATAGCACCTTTAAGCTTTCTTGTCCTATTCAAACAGGCCAACCAAAGGCACATAACACTAACAGTTTCAGTTATTGATAAACGCTAACGTTAGATGATTGACCTTGCTAAGCTTGGATACACCTCAAAGATAAATAAGCTAGGACGTAGGCTTCTGATTAGCCTTTGACTATTTAGTTAGTAGTGCCAGACTACTCCATATGAATTGCTAATCAATAATACAGTTCATGAGTGTGCTTGACATCGACAGTAATTCTGCAATTTTTGTCAAATTGGAGTCGGAGTTTGGAGCGAGTCAACTCCAAGGAGTCAGAATTGGAGTCGACTCCAAAAATCCTGGAGTCATTGTCATTCACCAACATAAATGACATTGAACCAACGTGCAATATATGTTGAATTGCTGTCTGCGCTCAGTGGGAAGCAATCACTATATAGAACGTTCAACTAGAATATTTCATCAAAATTGTTAAAGTGGAATTGACAGCATTTAGCAACATGAAATATGTTTTACATCTGTTCATATACACCCCCACGAAGAATGACACCTTTTTGTTTTTTATATCTTCTGACAAGCGAGTACTTAGATATGGTCATTTTTACGTTATCATAAATTCATACAATGTTTGGGAATTACGTATAGTAAGGCATTTGGGAAAATTCTATAGCAATAGTCGGAAAGCGGCTGTGCGTTTGGACAATGAATTAAATAAAACGGAATAAAAACGTCTGTCCTGTCCAGGACCGGAGTCTACACAGACCGGTGCGCCATAGCCAATCAGAGCTACAGTAGGCCTATATGCAAAGAATCCAGTTGCCGCCCACAAGGGCATGCCATCATTCACTTTGAACGGAACTGTGTGTTTACAGGCAGTAGCAACAGCGCGACTGTAGATCATTAGAACACATTCGCCAAAAGCCACAACTGAATGGATTTCTGTAAACATGTAAATACCACGGGAGTCCTCTTACATTAGGGAACTTCACAATCCTTTCGACCAAACAACCATGAAACGGTAGGCTCTCTCTCCCTAAGTTACCTCTGGACATCAAACAACAAGATGAGCTAACATCTAATGAGGGAACATTAGATAAACCCTCAACCTTTTTCAGCAAGTTGACCGTCAAAATTGCCCTGATAAAAGTTGGGGAATAGTAGCCTGCTCGTCCTTCTGCAGCTTGCTGTCAACGCAAGCATGTCCCAACCCACGTTTTGACAACGGAATGGGAACTGGCCTGCCCACCGTTTTGATCGATGCCAAATACATTTGACTGACAACTAAGAGATATGCTAACTGTGGATAACAGCCGTTCAAGTTCATTCTAGCTAGCTAACCAAATGACACCTGCAGCATCTCTGTAGCCAACGAAAAACGATATGAGGGGAAAAAGTCGGTCACTCACCCACTCCTCCAATGAAATCGCGGACCAGACATAGCCTATTTGTTTTTCGTTTTTAACGTGCAACTGCGACCCAAACTAGCCATTGTTATCTTAGAAAAAATATGGCCCTTTATAATGTCCACTTATGTACATAGGATGCTGTCGCATTTTAACTTATTGAAACCAGAGATAAATAATATTATTCCAGCCGTTGTACTATGATTGCAGAGATGTACACAATATGCTGCACCCATTATCAAAAAGTATTAACTCCAAATAACAACCTTTTGGGTTGTTGTAACATTTAGACTTAAAACATGTTTTTCCTTTTTTTGCACTGCATGGATCACCGGTGCGGTTGACTGCAGCATTGCTGTATGGTGCGCTCTTAATACTGTAGTGTAGTTGAGTAGCCAACCTAGGTTACTGCTCAAATCTTGCTGTAATAGGCCTACATGTTACTCTTTTGTGTTGTGTTTTGTTGAAGGTTTCGTTTTTTGGTTATTCACTGTCAAGCTTTAAAAACCGAAGCCAAACTGCAACATTTTAGTAGCCTAGCTAGGACTGTGGCAGGTCTGTACATTTTACCTCCGCTGCGCACTGTAAACCTGACAAACCAATGCGAGCGCATCAGGCTGAAAATTCATAAAGTAAATGACTAAACTCTTTACTCATTTAGACTCGCTTGTGTGTCCTGTTCGGCCCACGGGCCTTGTGTTTGACACATGTACGCTAGCCTATTAGCCACGTTATGACTGACTTGCGATCATTTCCCTTGATAGTTTGATTGTATTGACATTCCCAGCCTTAGATACAGTCGTCCGTTTTTGTTGAAAAATATTGAGTTTTTGAAACTGAAACGGTGCATCCCGAATGGGTGGCGGCAGCGAACAATGTACCAGGCCAGCTGTCATTTACAACCTGATAGCAATATTTTTTGGACTACCAAGAAATGTATTTGGGAATTATATTAATTATGCATTGAACTGCATTCATATATTCTGCAAACAATGCCTTATGTCATGGATTTTTTTGTAAAATATAACCTATTTTTAAAAAGTCTTGTAAAGTTGGTTTTGAAGCATAAACGGGAAGATTTTATATTTTTGACTGATATGATTGTCCGTTTGTTTCATATCTGCAGTAGTTAAAACGCTATCAGTTCCACTTTAACACGGCCCTAAATATTACAACCAAAATAACTTCCTAATTTGTTGGATATTATGTGGCACTTTATTCAAGTAGATTTAGTTCTGTACTCAGACAGGACATTCTGCACTTTAAGGCTGATCTGGTAGAAGGCAGCAGACCTTGCATTGGTGAAGGGTTTTATGTTCTGTATAGACCGATGGCAACATAATCAAAATGCATTATTAAAACGATAAGACATGCTTCTGTATTGCTCTTTGTTATTTGATAATAAGTGTTTCATGTAAAAATGGTAAACAGTCTTGAGGACAAATGTTCCTTTCAGATTGGACAATGAAGTGGTATTCTTTTCTATGGGGATATCACAGTTCTAAAATAATGACACATGCTACAAAAGCATAGGAAATCCCTTAAAAACCCAAGACATAACATGTACTGAAACATTTGGCTAAAGGAGAGGTAGTGGATAATTAAATGTACAAATGTGAACAGAGCAGAAGAAACTTTGGATTTAAACAACGGAACTGAACCCTATGGGATTGGTTTCCCAGACACCAATTTAAGCATAGTCCTGGACTAAAGCACATTTTCCAGAATTTCCATTATAAATTGAACATGCTTTTAGGTCTCGGACTAGGCTTAATCTGTGTCCAGGAAACTGTCCCTATAAGTCTGGATATGAACTAAAGCCTTTACATGCTGACCACACCACTCGCGTTTATATCCCAGGACAAATTAGCTAGCAATAGCAAGCTAGCTAACTAAATTGACATAAATGTTTAATACTTTTCGACCTGTCCCCAAATTGATATAGTTGGTTCAGATTTTGTTTTGATATTTCAACCTGCGTGTCCTGATTGCGTCTGGTGTGGGTGGGCAAAATCAACATGCGCACGATGGCGCACGCACGGTCTGGTCAGCATGTTAGAGTGCCTCCACTTTAATGATGTTGAGCTGGGTTTCCTGTGGGGAGACTGTGATGTCTGATTCCAAGTCAACAGAGGCCTGGGTGGGGGACATGTAGTCCTGGAGAGCTCCCTCTGTGCTGGTGCTGGGATACTCTGTACTGTCTGTTCCTCTATAGGACTGTGTGTATGACTGCGTGTATGTGGTGGCGTAAGACTGTGTGCATGAGGGCATGTGTGTTTGAGTGTGTGGCTGCTGTGTGTAGGCTGACGAGTAAGGCTGTGTGTGTGCCGGGGTGTGAGTGAGCGGGAGGCTATCGGTGGTACTGCTGCTGCCCGTCTGGAATCCGTTGATGCCATGGGGGCTCTGTTCAGACAGTTTGAAGGTCTCTATGGTCTCCAGACTGGAGCTGTCCATCCCGTTGTAGCTGGGCTGGGCCTGGCTGCACTGGGCATACCCTCCTTGGCTGAAGGGGAATGTGTTCTGGCTGTAAGAGGCAGAGCCTGAGGCAGGTAAGACCGGGGGTGGGGGTGGGGGTGTTTTGGGATGCTGTCGCTGCTGGTGGAGGCTGGTACAGGGTACCTCTAGTCTTAAGGCCAGGGTCTGCAGGGTGCTGAGAATCTGCTTCTGGACCTGGGTCTGCTGGACCTGCTCCCTCTCCAGCCGGTACTGCTGCTCCACCAGCATGCGCACCGCCAGGCTCAGGCTGTGGATCTCAGAGCCCAGGGTCTGGACCTGCTCCTGGAGACCCCCACCTCCACCACCCCCTCCCCCGCATCTCCCTCCAGCCTCCTGGTGAGCTGCCTGCTGAGGACTGGGGTTCCTATCTCTCCTGAGAAGGCCCTGGTTCATGCCCTGGCTCCCAGGGCTTTGGAGGCGGATGACAGGGCTACTACCCTGGGAGGTGGGTGGTGGTGGTGGTGGGGGGTTGGGGAGGCGGATGCCCACACGGGGAGGAGCAGGGTGTGGAGAGCGGACAGCTTGGCCACCGACTCTCTGCTGGAACATCTGTCTGGGAACACTGGCTCCTTGTTGGCCATCCAAATTCCTCTGCAGAGTACAAGTCCATTGTAACATGGGTCAGTTGTAACAGGCTAAATATACCAAATTAAAACCTACTTAGAAAGCTGTTCCATTTGTCAATGATTGGTTAGTCTTTACATGACTATGAAGTTTAATATAAAAACAAATTTATCCATCAATTATCTTTGGTTTCATTGACAGATTTGTTTTGAGGCCATGTTTTAAAATATATTTTTGCTGCCTCTCTATTTTATTATTGACCTTTGGAACATTCTCCATGTATCGACACAAATGTTTTATCAGTAAGATAAGGCCTTTTGATTGGTACAGTTGATGACAATAATTGTTGTATTTTTTCACAAGACTCCCATGATTGGAGTTAGTTGTTGTAACTCATTGTTACAACTTACCCCTTTACCTAAAATTATATAGCATTTAGACACATGAACATATAAAATGTCACTTTTTTACATCAACTTTGGCAATGCAACTATGATAATACCTTTGGAAAAAAAATTAAAAGCCAAACATTTTTTTGAACGCAAATACTAAATATAGCATTTCAGATATTCAGTTCATGATCAATATGACATGCCTAAAAGAGACCTAGTTTTCTTTGTAAATTTTGTGTATTTTCATCCATATCTGTTTTAAATCATATCATTGTTGAATTACCCCTAATGTTTTACCATTAAAGACAGTGTCACAACTGTCCCTGCTATTGGGGTAACTTTCGGACCTTGGGTCTAAGCCAGAATTGTGAAAAGTATACATGTAACTGTAGCCTACTTCAGCAGACAAAATGTACGTTGTTCATGTGAAATTCTGCAATCTCTAAATCAAAGTGTTAAATAAATATGTTTAAAACAACTTCAAAAAGTGTTACTGCTGTTCCTGACCTTCCCTAGTCATATACTGTAACAAAACACTTTAACTCTCGTACTCTTTCCAAGAAATTAACAGAAATCCAACAAAAGGATGAACAAACACTCAGCGCATGCCATGTGTTGGGAGGAACTGCCTTGCCAGAGGTAAACCAATCGAAACGAGTGTTTGCTCAACCTTTTATTTGATTGCAAGATGTACCACTGTTAAACTTCTGTAATATTGTTCATTTCAATAGACAACTTAAATTGAAATTGTTGATTGTGACGACCCTCCCACTCTGTCTGCCGAATTCTTTCTCTTTGCTCTTGTTTTCCTTAATAGGATGTCGGTGGGCAGAGCCGGGAGGGTCATCAGCGAAATGGGACACACCTGGGCTCAGGTGTGTCCCGGGATAAATACCTCTTCCCCGTTCATTGAGGAGACTCTCCATGCAGACACACTGTTAGATTTTGGTTGTGGCGTTTGTGGCTGTTTTATTTGCTTGCTTTGGCACCTTTCAACATCCCTCATTATCACATTTATGTGCATAACCACTCACTTACACTACTGATTACACACACACCATTGTTAATTGTATTTAGTTTACTTCAGTTAATAAATTATTATTCCTTTCTCCACGTTGTCTCCCTTGTTACAAACTTTGAGCCGGTTCATGACAAGTGGGGGCTCGTCTGGGATCTGAAGGTTGGTTCCTAGACATTTTGGCGTATAGCTCTTTGTTGCATTATGAAGGACTAATACTAGTGTCGTTGGGCTTACTATTATGTGTGTTGTGTTTGGGAAAAATGTGGAGTTAATGTTTGAGAACTCTGTAGGTGCTTTGCTTGCATCTTTTGTTACAGCTTGTTGAGTTGTAATGCTTGGTGCCCAGTGTTGGTTGCCTTTGTTTGTTTGGTAAACTTGCCACTGCGATGGATAGTTTGTTGTGTGCTGTGTTGGAGAGAGTACATTGGTTAGTTTCCAGGCCCCTGCCCAGGCTGGAGACTCATGCTCTACTCGCTGTTGGGACATCGGTCCGAGGAGCTGAGTACAATGGGCTGTGTACCTCAGTGGGAGATTTGTGTAGGGTAGTGAAACTTGCTACCTGGAGCTATAGCCTTTCTTTCCCCTGTTAGGCTTAACGACATGGTTATTTTTATGTGGTGTCTGTGGACTGACCAGTTGTCTCGGAGTCACATCTGTGGCTTGGGGGAATCTGCCAGCGTGCTACAGTGCGTAATTACCCACCGCAAATCCGCACGAAGACTAGGGTTGAGTTATTGTAGGTTTTGGGGAAGCTCCATATCTCTCATCTCTCTTCTGTGGTGCCCAGTGTGATTGTCATTTCTCTTGTGGTCTGGTCTGGTGTGCAATTTTTTTTTGTATTTACTTGTGACTATAGCGTCTTACGTAGATGTGTTAATTCGCTTTCAATCAGAGGAACTGTTAGAATTATGTACTAAAGAACAGCTGTTGAAGATCGCTGATTACAACAAGGTTGAAATTAGTGATAACGTCTAAAATTCTGTTAGGCCAATCTGATAGAGAGTGGTATTCTTCAAGTTACCACTGGGGCAGCCTCTGCCGAGGACTCTCCGTCTCCCCGTTTCGTTACAATGGCTGCTCCATCTGCTAGCCCTAGTAGTCTTTTTGAAAAGCAGAAAGATCTTCTGTTACAGCTAGAGTATGATTGGGTAAAGTATGAAAAGGAATTGGAATTTAAACAGGATTTGGAGAGTGCAAAAATCAAGCTGCAACAAGAGCGGCTTGAGTTGGTTAGGGAAGGAAAGCTCTCAGGGGAGAGTTTGCTCTGGGAAGGTGACCCAGATTTACCTAGGGGTCGCTCCTCTTTCGGTTGTGCCCCGGACACTTGCTGGAAACTTACTGTTGTTGCCAAAATTTAATGAGAAGGACCCTGAGACTTTCTTTTCGTTGTTTGAGCGAGTTGCTGACACTAGGAGTTGGCCTGATTCTGACCGCACTTTTAATGTTGCAGTGTGTTGACTGGCAAAGCACAGGAAGCATATTCAGCTCTTAGTGTAGACGACAGTGTCAGTTATGATAAGGTTAAAATGGCTGTGTTACAGATTTACGAATTGGTCCCTGAGGCTTACCGCCAACAATTTTGAACTTTAAAAAGGATGATAAACAGACTAATATTGAGTTTGCGAGAGTTATCTTCACAGTTTAATTGCTGGTGTTTCACCTCTGCAGTTATGACTTTCCAAGGGCTGTGTGATCTGATTATGCTAGAGCAATTTAAGGACACAATCCCTGATCGTATAGTCACGTACATTAACGAATGAAAAGTAAAGACTGTCGCTGAAGCTGCGGTTTTGGCAGACGAGTATGTTTCGACTCAAGTGTCTTTGCAGAGCCCCGTATTCGGAGTGAGTGGGGGCGTTCGGAGAGATTTGGGCTTCGCTCACCGAGATACTCTGGTTCATGTCCAGAGTTTCATTCAACTAGGGTTGAGCCTGACTCCCGTGGTAAAGCTGACTTTGGTCAAGTGTCACTACTCTCAGGGTTCAGGTCATTGGAAAAACAAATGTCCGGTTCTCAGGGCAAATTCAGTACTTGCGCTTACGTTAAATCTAAGCCTACGGCGTTAGCAGTGCCTGTCCCACATCAGTTCACTCCTGACACACTGTCTCATGCCCAGCGGCATGTGAAAGTCTATATTGACCCAGACTATTTACCTTTCATTACGGAGAGTTTTGTCTATGTTAGGAAGTAACGACCTAGTGCCAGTGATGATCCTGAGAGTCGTTTGTGTTGGAGTCGGTGTTACCCTTCTCTGCTAAGATTTATTTGGGGAATAGTGTTTTAATTAGGGGAATAGGTTTGAACACTGTCAGTTCCATTGCATAAACTGATGTTGGATTGTGGACTGGTGAAAGGTGAGGTTGTTGTGGGGGTGCGTCCTACGTTGCCTATTGAGGGTATTGACGTTATCCTTGGGAATAACTTGGCTGGTGAGCGTGTATGGCCTGTCGTGTTTCCATCTAGTGGTTTCCGCTAAGCCGTCATTAGTAGCGATTCCTGATGAGAGTGCGCAGAGTTTCCCAGAGGTGTTCTCTGCGTGTGCAGTGACGAGTTCTATGAGCCGTGGCGACCTGGTCACTGCGCCGGCTAACGAGAAAGGCACAAAGAAATCTGTCACTACTTTCCCTGTTATCCTGTTATCTGTACTCCGATCTAATCAAGGAGCAACGGGCTGACCCCACATTAGAAGAGTTGCGTGACCAAATTGTGCCTGTGGAACAGTTGAGCGATGTCGCCCATGGCTATTTTCTCCAAGAGGATGTCCTGATGAGAAAGTGGGTGTCTCATGGTAGTTGTTTTGTGGGGGAGACGATTAGTCAGGTTGTATCAGTTAAGCTCGTGGGTTGGTGTTGACAACTTCCCATAACGATGTTGCTGGATATATGGGTGAGGGAAAATCTACAATAGCTTATTAAGACATTTCTTTTGGCCTAGGTTAAAGAGGGATGTTTCTGAATTCATCAAAACTGGTCACACCTGTCAATTAACTGGTAAACCTAATCAAGCTATTAAGCCACTACCACTGTTTCCTATTCCTGTACTCAGCCAACCTTTTGAGTATCTGATTATTGACTGTGTTGGTCCTCTGCCTCGTTCTAAAAAGGGTAGTAGTTACCTGTTCACTGATGTCAGACCACTAGGTTTCCTGCTGCCTATCCTCCCCGGTCTATCACGACTAAGTCTGTGCTAAAAGCTTTGACTCAGTTTCTCACTGTTTGAAATCCCTAAGGTAATTCAGAGTGATCAAGGATCTAATTTCACCTCTAATCTGTTTGGTCAGGTTCTCCAACAGCTCCATATTAAACAATTTGTCTAGTGCCTATCACACGCAGAGTCAAGGAGCGCTGGAAAGTTTCCATCAAACACAAGTCTTTGTTGAGAGCTTATTGTACTGAGATGGATAAGGATTGGGAGGAGGGGTTGCCTTGGTTACTGTTAGCCGCTAGGGAGGTTTCACAGGAGATCATGGGTTTCAGTCCAAATGACCTTGTGTTTGGACATTGGGTGTGTGGACTTCTATCAGTTCTCCAGGAAGACTGGAAGCCTCCAGTCCCTGTTATTTTATGTGTGTGATTTCCGGCGACGCCTGTATGCCGCTGGTGAGATGGCTAAAGAGAAGCTATCATATTCACAGGAGAGGATGAAGGGCATATTTGATTGGCAAACTGAGCCTCGTCACTTTAGTCCAGGTGACCAGGTTCTTGCTCTGCTGCCAATTGTTGGTTCTCCTTTTCAAGCAAAGTTTCAAGGTCCATATTCGATTGTGCGCCAGTGCACTGAGCAAAACTATCTAGTTGCCACTCCAGAATGGAGAAAAGCACACCAACTGTGCCATGTAAATCTGTTAACCCTATTATGCACGTTCCTCTGAGGCTGAACAGTGGAAGTCTACAGAGGACGGTAAACCTGTTCTTTTGGCCGATATCGTTTTTTCGCTGGGTTCATGACATGGTAGATCCATGCATGTGGAGGATGTTGTTCCTGGTCCCGACGATTGCATACTGCAGGGTAGATTGAAAATATTTTAGGCAGCCTTCTCGCTCATCTACCTGTTGATGGGTGGGAAGAGATTGTCGGTCTGATTCAGAGATTTCCAAGTTTGTTTTCTGATTCACCTACACGTACAAACTTAATAGAACACGATATTGACGTTGGGGATGCTGACCCCATTCGTCAGCGGTTCTATAGAGTTTCTTCAGAGAAACTGCGTTGTCTGGATGCTGAGGTCCGGTACATGCTGGAGAGTGAGATAGCAGAGCCTTCTTTCTCCAGTTGGGCTTCTCCCTGTATCTTGGTCAGTAAACCGGATGGGACAAACAGATTTTGTACGGATTACCGTAAGGTAAACAGTGTCACTAAGCCAGATTAATTTCCTCTTCCTCCAATGGAGGACTGTGTTGATCAGGTCGGAGCAGCTACGTTTGTGAGCAAATTTGACCTGTTAAAGGGCTATTTGCAGGTGCCACTGACGGGTAGGGCACATGAAATCGCTGCCTTTATTACACCCTCTGGTCTGTACTCGTATTCGGTTATGAGTTTCGGCCTGCGTAATGCCCCTGCCACTTTTCAGCGACTTGTGAACAGGGTTGTCTCCAGTTTGGCCGGGTGTGCTGTTTATCTGGACAATGTAGTGATATATGCGGATACTTGGGAGGAACATCCGTCCCGTATTCAAACCTTGTTCGACCGCCTAGACCGTTACATACCTTGGAAAGGTGGTTGGGCAGGGTGAAGTGCGTCCTGTTCGGGCTAAGGTAGTAGCTATTGATGCTTTTCCACCACCAACTACTAAAAAGGAACTGATGCGTTTCTTGGGAATGATTGGTTATTACTGTCGTTTATGTAGGAACTTTTCTACGGTGGTCACTCCCTTGACAGATTTTCTGAAAGCTAAAACTGTTTACGTCTGGTCTTCTCGTTGTCAACAAGCTTTTAAAGATGCAAAGAGGTTGCTTACCTCAACTCCAGTGCTGGGTGCTCCTCGTGTAGATTTGTCATTTACCTTGCAAGTGGATGCTAGTCATGTGGGGTCAGGTGCAGTTTTGCTGCAAGCAGATGTGTCTGGTGTTGAGAGGCCTATTAGTTAATTTTCCAAAAAGTTGAACCATTATCAGTTGAACTACTCAGTCATGGAAAAAGAAGCGCTAGCACTCATATAGGAGCTACAACACTTTGAGGTGTATGTCGGGTCGGGAGTAGTACCTATTGTGGTCTACACCGATCATAACCCTCTCACCTTCTTGAGGTCCATGATGTGTCCTAACCAGAGGATAATGAGATGGTGTTTATTTTTACAAGCATTCCATCTCGATGTGCGCCACATCAGGGGGACTGATAATGTCGTTGCTGAAAACGCTCTCTCGTGTGCCCTGTTCCTGAATGTCCACGTGACTGTTTATTTTGTGTTTGGTATTGTCCTGTTCTATCACTCTTGTCTGTTCCCTTCTGGTCTTGTTTTCTTCTTTCCTCTTAAAGGTTGCTTCCTGTGCGCAAAGGTTGCTGAGGTCTGGGGAGGACAAGATTGGCTGGGGCAAGTGGAAGTGTGAACACGTACCCCCCTCATGGATTTGGGACGCAGGCTGGGAAATCTGGGACGCAAAGCTGGGTCTTCTATTAGGATCCAGGGCAGTATTTTGTTTGTGTGACTGGTATGGTGTTCCAGGGTCCTTGTTGGTCCCCGGTTTTATTGGGGGGGGGTGTGACGACCCTCCCACTCTGTCTGCCTTATTCTTTCTCTTTGCTCTTGTTTTCCTTAATAGGATGTCGGTGGGCGGAGCCGGGAAGGTCGTCAGCGAAATGGGACACCTGGGCTTGGGTGTGTCCCTCGATAAATACTTCTTCCCCATTGATTGACGAGACTCCATGCAGACACACTGTTAGATTTTGGTTGTGGCTGTTTTATTTGCTTGCTTTGACACCTTTCAACATCCCTCATTATCACATTTATGCACGCAACCACTCACTTACACTACTGATTACACACACACCATTGTTAATTGTATTTTGTTATTCCTTATCTCCACGTTGTCTCCCTTTTTGTTACAAACTTTGAGCCGGTTAGTGACTGATGAATTGACACAATTTAAAATTATTGTGTGTATGGTGAGTTTCCTTTGCCTTGTACTCACCGCTTGAGTACGCCTCTGAGCGACTGGGTCATAGGACTGTGGTTTATCTGCTGCCACAGGTCTCTGGACATCAGAACCAGGAGCATTAGACTGTTCTCTTCTCAACAGAGCTGCTACCTGCTGGTAGGACTGATAAGAAGAGTCTCTTATCTGGGGAAAAATAAAGATCCAATCAAAGCCTAGAAATGACATGATCACCACAGTAATAACACCTCTCATATGATCATGTGTTTCATACCACGGTTGTGTTCAGAAAGTGGAAACATTTTTAAACAGAGTGTACCGTGTGGGGGTACTACCTGAACATGTACAACAAGAAATGCAATTTTTTACTGAAACATTTCAAAGGGATTGTAAATTAGAGCCTGGGTACCAGTGTTTCTGCTACAATTCTACTCCTTGTCATGCAAAATAAGAACAAACTAACACAGAGTACAAGGAGCGGACTGTTAGCAAAGCAGGTTCTGGATTTTTATGTAAATTACACTGTTCTGAAAGATTTACAAGCATCTAGACTCCACCATACTACAGCCCTTTTATTTATCGTCTTCCCCAGGCTTTCAAACAGAACGTGAGGAGCCTGAGGGGTATACTACAAAGCAGGATTAATGACTTAGCCAGCTAACTTTCCTAAATATTTTGAAATAACCTTACTTTTTTTTTTTTAAATAAGCTTGAAATGGGCATGGTCTAATTGACTCAACAACCAAAAACATGTCTAAATTTAGATTTCTTAATGAACCAGAAAATCTGTAGTTATTTCTGGTTGTTTATCAAAGTTAGCTGGTTAACTCATTGATCCTGCTTTGTAGGCCAAATCCAATTGCTTGCGGGCTCAATTTGGCCCACTGGCCGCCATTTACCAACCCTTTCTGTATAAATCTACTCAAACTTGATGTCTCTGCACTCTTAGTGAATCACACAACTATGAGACATGCCTACCTTTGCTCTATGAGATAAAGCCTTATCCAGTAGCCTTTTGCGTGCTGCCAGTATGGGGTTAGTAGCTGGCGAAGGCGTGGCTCTCTTACGCATGTAGGCCCCCGTCACAGCCGCTGCTCCTGCGGGTGGAAGACCCCTCTGTTGAGAGTTCTGAGCCAACGATGTGACACTGACAATCTGGATGTCCTTATCCTCATCATCCTCCTTCGTGTTCCCTTCCTCCTGTTTCTCTGTCCTGTTGCTCTGTCCTCTGCTGGCGCCTTCACCTCCTGTCCCAGATGGCCCCTGACCCCTGACCTCAGGAGGAGTGGAGCCAGGACACTGCTTGGCGAACTCGGATGCCGCAACATAGCCTGCGTGGCGTGACGCCTCCCGCAGTAGATTCCGTATTTGCTGGTCGTTCCAGCACTCCCGGCTTCCACCATCTCCCCTCCCTGCCTCAACCCCAGGTGTGGTCTGTGGGTCTGGGGCTGCAGCAGTTTCACCACCCCTCTGGACCTTCTTCCTCTGGAACTCCTTGAGGTACAGGTAGATGGCCTGGGCAGACACCCGGATGTTCTCCAGCTCCAGCACCGCCTTGATCTTGCGGAAGCTCAGGCCCGCCTGCCGCAGCTCCACCACCTTGCGCTTGGCAGCATCGTCCAGACGGCCCATGGTTGGTCACTCACTCCAGGCTGCTCCACTCCACAAGAGCCCTTCTCCAATTGGGACTTAGGCTACTTCTATCTGTTGAGAGATAGAGAATTCACTACTGACTGTAGTAAATAGTGCATTTGGAATTAGACTTTCAACACATAAATACATTAGGCTAGTTTAGTTAAACTGATCAGAAATCACACAGATGGCACCAATTCTATCACATAATCTTCTTCACCTGAAACCTCACATTGATAGTTAGCATGACATTAAAAGCAATTTAACTTTGTCAATAGACATAAATAATCAGCTAGAGTTAATAAGTTAAATAAACAGAATACATAAGCCAGTAGAACAGGGTTGGCAGTGTATCCTAGCCTCTGCCACAGACTTCCACCTGAACTAAGCTTGGAAGCCGTAGCGTAGTCTACCTTTATTACTCCACCTGTACCAGCAGTCTAGCATCAATGTGGGGACACGGTGTACTGTCTAGCTAGTAAATATTTTTAGCTAGATAGAATAAAACCTGTCCCACAATGTGAACACATAGCCTAACGGTCCTAAAATAACGTTGAAGAAAGGAAATTATTTTATCTACATAGTTAACTAACGTGAGCTAGTTCTAGCTAAGAATATTTGATCGCGGTGCCAACTCACCTCAATACGATAATGCACGTTATCAGCTAATTTGAAAATGACCCATATAACTTAGTCTCATTTAGTGTGCAAGCTAAATCGTTAGGGGAAAACAAACATTTTTAACAAGCAACTATTAGCTAACCTTACTGGTAGAACCAGTGGTCGAGGGTTGGTAGCTAGCTAAAGATTTTCATATGAATGTTGACAAAAGAGAAAAAGTGGAAAACGTCATTTAGGCGGCTACGTCATCATTACGCGTCAGATTTAGCACGGTGGAACGAGTGGTTGAAACTGCATCCGACTCGAACGAAATGTACGTATTCTGGGTTTATATAAGTATTTCTATGGCATTTTATAATCTTCTGTATGTTGAACATGTTGGCATTACAGTAGATGCATTTTAATGATTGAGCTACATAAACAGAGCAGGGCACAACGTTGCTAATTAGTTCTCGTTTCTGGCCTTGCTTGTTCAATGACTGGAGGAAGGCAATGGCGGCGCATAAACGCAACATATAAACAGTTGGATAGCGTTTGAAGACGAAGAACCTAATAACTAACGAACAGCCTTATTATTATTATCTTACTAGTACTGTGTCTACACTTTATTGCACACTGCACTAGCTAGTTCTCTTAGTTGGCTCTAAATTCTGATTTATTTAGCTAGATCGCTAGATCGTTTATTGGTAATGAGTGAATAACAGACGGTTATACTGCAACTGCCCCTGGCTTCTGTTATAATGCAACTTTTTAGCAAGTTAGCAGCATTTATCATGTATTCATTGGCTTTTTAATTGCATCTAATTAACTTAATTGACGTATTTTTTCTCTTAGGGCACCGTCACCCACAAAGCGTAAGGAGGAGGAAAAGTCAAAGGACCGGGGAAAAGAGAAGACTGTCACTAAGGAAGGGGGGGACAAGGAGAGAGGCAGGGAGAAGGGCCACAAACGACGCAGTGCTTCCACTGGGAGCAGCAGCAGGTGAGATGCCTCCCCTTGCTCTTTCAGACTCTGTACGGTCTTTAACTACCTCAAACAGTGCTTTAGGACACACTAGCTAGGGCTTTTCACACTGCTGAGCCGAGCCAAGAGGGCCAAGAGGTTAGTTGTACAAGAAGTTCAGATGGTACCTCCCTTTTTCGTTCAGTTTCCTTCGATTTTGTGCCTAATGAACACACCCCTTGTTGGCCTGTTTATGTATATCTTACTACCCAGCTCCAGCAGCAGTTCTGGCTCCAGCTCTGGTTCCTCCAGCGGCTCTAGTTCCTCTGGCACCAGCCGCTCTGGGTCCTCCCGGTCAAGCTCCTCCAGCTCATCTAGTTCCTCTGGGTCGCCCGACCCTGGCCGCCGCCGCCACGACAACCGTCGCCGCTCACGCTCCGCGTGAGTACTAGCTGATACATTGTGATTGTGATCCTAAACAGTGTTTGCTCATTGGGACATTCCCTGGGTTCACATAGTATTTGAAGTCATCCAAATATTTTCTTAGTCTAGGACAATGGTACCAGTGGCACACACTGAAAGTATTTGAAATATGTCAAATACTATTTTAACCCTAGGTCTGGTTGAGAATGCCATTTTATCGTGATCAAAATGGTTCAGTTGTGGGAAAAACTACAAGTTTGTCCTGCTTTGAACAGTGTCTTCTCACTTAGTAAACTCTCGTGGTTTTGTAATGACTGTTCATTGTGCTGCAGGTCTAAAACACAGAAGAAGGGAGATGATAAGGAGCGAAGGAGAAGGAGCCCAAGCCCCAAGCCCACTAAAGTTCACTTAGGAAGACTGACCAGAAATGTGACCAAGGTGAGGGACTACATGACACGGCTCATCCTAGCTGTGTTTCTGGGCTTACTACACTTGGTGTGCAAGTGTAAATAAACCCAAATTCAACAATGGGAATTTTGTATGTAAATTGTATAGATATGAGGTCACACTTTGAATGATAGTCCCACTAAGCCAAAACCAGATGGGATGGCATATCGCTGCAGAATGCTGTGGTAGCCATGCTGGTTAAGTGTGCCTTGAATTCTAAATAAATCACTGACAGTGTCACCAGCAAAGCACCATCACACCACCTCCTCCATGCATCACGGTGAGAAATACACATGCAGAGATAATCCGTTCACCCACACCGCGTCTCACAAAGACCAAAATTCTCAAATTTGGACTCCAGACCAAAGGACAAATTTCCATCGGTGTAATGTCCATTGCTCGTGTTTCTTGGCCCAAGCAAATATCTTCTTCTTATTGGTGTCATTTTAGTAATGGTTTCTTTGCAGCAATTTGACAATGAAGGCCTGATTCACACGGTCTCCTCTGAACAGTTGATGTTGAGGTGTCTGTTACTCGAATTCTGTGAAGAATTTATTTTGGCTGCAATCTGAAGTGCAGTTAACTCTAATAAACTTGTCTTCTGCAGCAGAGGTAACTCTTGGTCTTCCATTCCGGTGGCGGTTCTCATGAGAGCCTGTTTCATCATAGAGCTTGATGGTTTTTATGACTGCACTTGAAGAAACGTTCAAAGTTCTTGAAATGTTCTGTATTGACTGACCTTCATGTCTTAAAGTAATGATGGACTGTTGTTTCTCTTTACTTATTTGAGCTGTTCTTGCCATAATATGGACTTGGTCTTTTACCAAATAGGGCTATCTTCTATATATCCCCCTACCTTGTCACAACACAACTGATTGGCTCAAACACATTAAGAAGGAATTAAATTCCACAAATTAACTTAACAAGGCACACCTGTTAATTGAAGTGCATTCCAGGTGACTACCTCATGAAGCTGTTTGAGAGAATGCCAAGGGTGTGCAAAGCTGTCAAGGCAAAGGGTGGCTATTTGAAGAATTTCAGATATAAAATATATATATTTAAAAAAAATGTTTTGCTTACTACATGATTCCATATGTTATTTCATAGTTTTGATGTCTTCACTATTATTCTAAGATGTAGAAAATAGTAAAAATGAAAAAGCCATGAATGAGGTGTTCTAAAACTGTATATATTTATACTTTGGGATATTGAAAATATATTTCACAGCGGTTTAGATGGTACAATGATTCTCTACACTATAGTCTACGTTGCTTGTTTTGTCACATATAAACTGAAATTAGTTGAACATTTTAGTATTTTAGCAGCTATGTATAGCGGAGTGATTTCTACATATTGCGCCTTAAAGTAAATATGTACTTATTCTCTTTGAATGAATTGTATGTTGAGGCCATGCCATCAGAGATAAATGTTGAAGTAATTTTTATCTTATGTTGAACAGGACCACATCCAGGAGATCTTTGCCACCTACGGCAAGATCAAGATGATTGACATGCCAGTGGAGAGGCTCCACCCAAACCTGTCCCGGGGCTACGCCTATGTGGAGTTCGAGACTCCAGAGGAGGCCCAGAAGGCCCTGAAACACATGGATGGTGGTACGACGGCATCTTGGGCATGTTCATTAGGCCAGAGCGTAGTAGAATGTTTTGCAAATGAAAATGAGCGATTCTTATTGGACAAGTTCAGATAGTTCCTCTTGGTTTCCGGTTGTTTTGTGCCTACTGAACACGACCTTGTAGACTGTAACAATAACATACCTGGTACATACTTTTTTGAGCTACAAGTAATACATTCCCATTGTAGCCAATTAAACCTGTCTGTTGCACAAACAGCACGTGACTGTAGATTAGCTGTGAGAGGCTTTTTAATTTTCTCCCAGTCGATGTGTGACTCACAAAGAGTCTTCGTCCGTCATACCAGCTTCCAGTGGAGCAGCTAAAAACCTACAATGATGGCGTTCTTTCATGATGCAAACTCTACATCCCCAATGTATCATCTCTGGAACACAGTGCAGAGCCTTTGTTGGACTATTGGCTTTAAACCCCGTGTACTGCTTTGTGTCAGTCTGAAATCTCAATGTCCTGGAGTTTAGATACATTTTAACAGATGTTTCTAGTATGATGTTGAGGTTTGTGTGTATTTCTGTCTTTCCTCTGTTCCCAGGTCAGATTGATGGTCAGGAGATCACCACCTCTGCCGTGCTGGCTCCAAGGATACGCCCTCCCCCTCGCAGACAGTCACCCCCACGCAGAATGCCCCCACCTCCTCCCATGTGGCGCCGCACCCCACCTCGCATGAGGAGAAGGTTGGTGTTGGCCCTGGTGGTCTGATGGCCCCAGCCCTGATAGCCCTGGTGGTCTGATGGGGCTGGTGGTTTGATGGCCCTAGCCCTGGTGGTCTGATGGCCCTAGTGGGTTGATGGGTCTGGTGGTCTGATAGCCCTGCTCTGATAGCTCTAGCCAATGTTATGGTGACCTGCAAGACCTTAATTTATAGTACAATAATGGTAACAAACTGTTCCGCTTACTAATACTTGGTTCAATCACCAATTTCAACAGTAATTTGAGTCCTCCAGTCTGACCTACTGTCCTGAGAACATTACTGTAGTATTTAATTCTCTACTCCTAGTGCCTTTCTATCTCCTTGGGGTGTAATATGTTGACCTGTTGATATATTGCGTCATTTGAAGAAACTAAAGGTACTTTAATAACACACAAGTGATGCTTTGTTTACCTGCAGGTCTCGGTCACCAAGGAGACGGTCCCCCGTGCGCCGACGCTCCAGGTCCCCGGGGCGCAGACGTCATCGTTCCCGCTCCAGTTCCAACTCCTCACGGTAGAGGAACAACGCTACCCCAACAACCCAGGGTGAATGTATTTTCCATGATTTCTTGCATCCTGTCCCCTCGTCTCTTCCTGAAAATGCATTGGAGGACAAAATCGGAAAGTTCCTTCTCCTCCAATGTGCTTTGAGGTGGCAAAAAGAGGATGAAAGGAATCAAGGAAATACAATTGAGCTTGTACCTCAAAAGAATTTGTCTGAAGTGAACAGTCTAGTTTTTTTTTTTTGTCTCATTACGTTTTTCCAGTTTTCATTAAGGTTCCCACACAGTCGTTCAGATTACTTGTTGATCGTCATGTCCTTTGTCATCCATTCAGAGCTCAGGCTTTGTTTTAGTACTAATGATTTGCGCAAGATGTGTAGCCTGTCTTTACCACCGTGTACTGATTTTGTACATGCTTTGAAAATAAAAAGAAACTTCAACCTCAAACTTTGTCAATTTCTGTGGCTTCTTTAAGTCTATATGCCAGCCTAAGTTTATTGACTAACTAGAGACACATTTCTATATTTCGCCATATGAGAAACACATGCACACATTTAAAAACCGTACGCTACTCTTCCTTTTATGGATAAAATGTCTAGCACAACTAGCTGTTGAGCACTACACCTTTTTGGATTCCACCTCTGTAAACATCCTTTCCCTGATGACACTAGTGGAGGGGCAGTGCCATTTCATACAAGCGCACTTGTTTCTACAGTTCTTCGCCTCTGATCCTCAATTGCCTTAGACCTTTTTCAAAAGGAGGCGAGTAGAGGACATGAAGGGAGAATAATTCATTGAGATTCTCCCATGATTAGTGTAGTAAGGTTTAAACTTCTCCAGCAGAGGGCATTATCTTCATATACAACTGGTTTATTTTAGCACACCTGTGTGTTCAGTCGAGCGCAGAACGGTTTGCACCATTCTTCAGTCTTAATGGTATGTTTGCTCTTGTTCAGTGGGTGTGACCATTGGAATCTCAATGTATGCAGCACGTTATACTAAAGCGCCCTCTGGGCTATATAATCACATTCTTCAACTGATCGTTCAGAACTGTCCGTTTCTGTTGAAATAAGTTATTGTAATTGGGGGAAAAGCCATTGATTCAACAGAACTACAGTGGGGAAAACAAGTATTTGATACACTGACGATTTTGCAGGTTTTCCCACTTAAAGCATGTAGAAATCTAATTTGTTATCATAGATAACCTTCCATCACTCACAGTTGAATCTAAAACAAAAATCCAGAAAATCACTTTTTTTAAGTAATTTGCATGCCATAAGTATTTGATACATCAGAAAAGCAGAACTTAATATTTGGTACAGAAACCTTTGTTTGCAATTACAGAGATCATACGTTTCCTGTAGTTCTTAACCAGGTTTGCACACACTGCAGCAGGGATTTTGGCCCACTCCTCCATACAGACCTTCTCCAAAACCTTCAGGTTTTGGGTCTGTTGCTGGGCAATACGGACTTTCAGCTCCCTCCAAAGATTTTCTATTGGGTTCAGGTCTGGAGACTGGCTAGGTCACTCCAGGACCTTGAGATGCTTCTTACGGAGCCACTCCTTAGTTGCCCTGGCTGTGTGTTTCGGGTCGTTGTCATGCTGGAAGACCCAGCCACGACCCATCTTTAATGCTCTTACTGAGGGAAGGAGGTTGTTGGCCAAGATCTCACGATACATGGCCCCATCCATCCTCCCCTCAATACGGTGCAGTCGTCCTGTCCCCTTTGCAGAAAAGCATCCCCAAAGAATGATGTTTCCACCTCCATGCTTCACGGTTGGAATGGTGTTCTTGGGGTTGTACTCATCCTTCTTCCTCCAAACACGGCGAGTGGAGTTTAGACCAAAAAGCTCTATTTTTGTCTCATCAGACCACATGACCTTCTCCCATTCCTCCTCTGGATCATCCAGATGGTCATTGGCAAACTTCAGACGGGCCTGGACATGCGCTGGCTTGAGCAGGGGGACCTTGCGTGCGCTGCAGGATTTTAATCCATGACGGCGTAGTGTGTTACTAATGGTTTTCTTTGAGACTGTGGTCCCAGCTCTCTTCAGGTCATTGACCAGGTCCTGCCGTGTAGTTCTGGGCTGATCCCTCACCTTCCTCATGATCATTGATGCCCCACGAGGTGAGATCTTGCATGGTGCCCCAGACCGAGGGAGATTGACCGTCATCTTGAACTTCTTCCATTTTCTAATAATTGCGCCAACAGTTGTTGCCTTCTCACCAAGCTGCTTGCCTANCTGATGTCCTTACACAGCTCTCTGGTCTTGGCCATTGTGAAGAGGTTGGAGTCTGTTTGATTGAGTGTGTGGACAGGTGTCTTTTATACAGGTAACGAGCTCAAACTGGTGCAGTTAATACAGGTAATGAGTGGAGAACAGGAGGGCTTCTTAAAGAAAAACTAACAGGTCTGTGAGAGCTGGAATTCTTACTGGTTGGTAGGTGATCAAATACTTATGGCATGCAATAAAATGCAAATTAATTATTTAAAAATCATACAATGTGATTTTTTTTCTTTTTGTTTTAGATTCCGTCTCTCACAGTTGAAGTGTACCTATGATAAAAATTACAGACCTCTACATGCTTTGTAAGTAGGAAAACCTGCAAAATCGGCAGTGTATCAAATACTTGTTCTCCCCACTGTATGTGTCTGATTAGTGTAGTTCACTTTGACTTATACGACAAAAGTTTGTATTGTAGTTTTTCCACCCTGAGGGCTATACAACGAAGTGGGATAGAGGACTTAGCAGCTGACTTTGGTCAATTCTGAATTCAACTTGGCTCACCTTTTAGCCAGGTACATTTCTATGGCAATGAATCCTTCAGCCTGGCCTGGAGCAGGTTAGAGCTAACTCCACTTCAGCTAGCGTTTTATAAACACCATGGGACCGCGCAGCCGTCATACCGCTCAGGAAGGAGACGCGTTCTGTCACCTAGAGATGAACGTACTTTGGTGCAAAAAGTGCAAATCAATCCAAGAACAACAAGTCAAGGTATTGTAGTGACCATCACAAAGCCCTGACCTCAACCTATAGAAAATGTGTGGGCAGGACTGAAAAAGCGTGTGCGAGCAAGGAGGCCTACAAACCTGACTCAGTTACACCAGCTCTGTCAGGAGGAATGTGCCAAAATCCACCCAACTGATTGCGGGAAGCTTGTGGAAGGCTGCCCGAAACGTTTGACCCAAGATAAACAATTTAATGGCAATTCTACCAAATACTAATTGAGTGTATGTAAACTTCTGACCCACTGGGAATGTGATGAAAGAAATAAAAGCTGAAATAAATAAATGAGTCATTCTGACATTTCACATTCTTAAGATAAAGTGGTGATCCTAACTGACCTAAAACAGTGTATGTAAACGTCCGACTTCAACTGTACACCTTAGCCAACTACATTTAAACTCCGTTTTTTAGAAGTTATTGAAAATAAGAAACTGATATCACATTTGGCTTGGTTTGGTTTTTGCTCTGACATGCACTGTCAACTGTGGGACCTTATATAGACAGGTGTGTGCCTTTCCAAATCATGTCCAATCAATTGAATTTACCACAGATGGACTCCAATTAAGTTGTAGAAACATCTCAAGGATGATCAATGGAAACAGGATGCACATGAGCTCAATTTTGTGTCTCATAGCAAAGGGTCTGAATACTTATGTAAATAAGGTGTCTGCTCTTTTTATTTTAAATAAATGTGCATACATTTCTAAAAACCTGTTTTTTTACTTTGTCATTATGGGGTATTGTGTGTAGATTGATGAGGAAAATGTTTAATGTAATCCATTTTAGAATAAGGCTGTACGTAACACATTGTGGAAAAAGTCAAGGGGTCTGAATACTTTCCCAATGCATGGTATATAACTATTTTTCTGTATCATAATTGATCACAATTGCAGTAAGTAACCTCTTAAAGATTCACACACTAACCGTCTTTTAGATGTGAACTGTCCTTGTAAATAGAAAACCTAATCTTTAACAAACTAATCTAATATTAAGATGGTATTAATAGTAATAATAAGATGATTAATATGTCATTTTCATGATTGATTTCTACTTACAGAGCTGCTCACTGAAGCCAATCAAATTAATGACTGAGTGTTGATATGTTTAAGGGTGGGGCATGTAGCCTGGTTACCAATCTGTTTAGGTAACGTTCCACTTCCTGTCCTCCATGTCATATGTTTAGCACAGAGTGGAATGATAGTAAAACAGACTAACACCAAGACTGGTATGTCAGATTTTGACAAAGTGGTATAGATTTTTTCATAGCAGGTTAGGAGAACTTGCACAGCAGGTTAAGAGAATTAATGTAGCAGGTTAGGAGAATTAGGTTAAGGTTAGGAAAGGGATTAGCTAAAATGCTCTCCTAATTTGCTACAAAAAGTAATTTCCGGTCGTAGCTGTAGAAGTCACAAACTAGACTATGGAGCATTTGTTTGTTTAAGTGCGGGGCATATGCCTATCATTCATCTGGAATGGGATAATTAATTGATTGTCACAGAAAGCTATGTGATTGTAAAAAAAAATCATCATCTTGCAACTACTGTATCTTGACAGTAAGACATATCAGCTTGGAACTTGTCTGTAAGTGAATGAATTGTACAGGGCAAAGATGAGGTTAGCGCATGATGGTTCAAGGACATTTCCGATTAAATACCATGAAAGCGAATTGATTAAACACCCAGTTCTGAACACTGGTATCTTAGATAAGAAACACAGCAGTGCATGCAATGTACAAAACAGAGTCTAAATGAGAGAACAACCACTTCGTACTGCCCTTACGAAACAAACTCTGTAATAAATTAAGTCGGTCTTCGTACAATTTAGGACTCATTTTCAGGGTCTGTTAAGGTCTAGGATAAACTAAAGTATATTGTTCCACCGCTTCTTCCAGAGGAAATCCAACAGATTCACATATTAATAGATGAAGATGGACAACTCTAATAACAAAGCCACAAGTCCTCAATGGCTGACCAGGTGGATATAGAAGTCCCATGTCCCAAATGGCTGGAAATGTGGATGTAGGCTGCAACTGATAATTGACTAAATTGTATGCACTCTCTATACTGCATAAGAGCGTCAGCTAAATGACTAAAATGTCAATCTAAATATAATAGCACATGTTTTTAATACAAAGTGTCACACAACTTAGTAAAAAATACAGAGAAAATGAAATATGCAGATATGCATTCAATATACAAGAGTACCTATGAGGACAAGAATGACTGTCTGGACATGGGTATGAATTATTTTACTTACAGTTTTTACAGTGTCCGTTTGTTTTGTATTACATGTAGTGTTGTACGTTCATCATGCAAACCACATTTCCTGTTAGAGTGATGAAGTTAAATGTATTCAGCAAAATATAGTCTTCTGAACAAAATAGGCTGTCATGAAATAGTAATCAATTAAACAATTTGCAACTGTAGTCTGTTGCATTTTTGTTTTTGGTAGATCATCTGCTAAATTTACATTTTTGTTTTTGGTAGATCACCTGCTAAATGTACATTTTTGTTTTTGGTAGATCATCTGCTAAATTTACATTTTTGTTTTTGGTAGATCACCTGCTACATTTACTGGCCACAAATGTTTTGCAAGCACTATTCAAACTTTGCCCCTTTCTGGGCCTTATACTCAGAGTAGAAAAACATAAAACATGTTCATGCTGAAGTCCAGACTCTTTTTGACATGAAGTCCATAAACCAGTCCCTGTGCAGAGATAATACTGTCCAGGTAGTCAAACAACAAAACAAAAAGTGCAGTTTGTGATCTGTGTTCATCACAAGACATGGTCGAGGCCCACCAGTGGCATTTGATATGTGAGATTTCTTGATAGTTTGCACTGCTGCCAAGATAGGTCTTGAAAATCCGGTCTGACTTGGTTCTTCATTACTTTGTTGGGTTGAATGGTTGACTGAAACTTTATCAACAACATAGTGGTTATGTAAAATCACAAATAGTTTACCACAATATTACTGTAATCATTTATGGGCATTTTGACAGCATTAACATAAACAAACAACAGTATTAGGGTCTGTTCACCTAGGGGCGAGCATAGATAATAGATTTTTGTCTTAAACTTTCCCTGATTTCAATATATACACTTTGGTCATGTTTTGCTATGTGTACCATACTCTCAGTCTGAAACAAACAGTCATTATTACCTCAGATTGACTGATTGCTTTGAGATCCTCCAGCATCTCAATCTCCAATTTTCTTCGGAAATTCATATGCTCGTCATCAATTTTCTTTATTTCATCACATTGCATCTCTTCCTCAGTCTGAAAAAAGATAACTGTGGAATAACTAGCCAACTAGTCCAGCAACTTACTCAGTGCAAGGACACATTACACTGTATGTCTACATTTTGGAATTATTCTTGAACAATGACATGTAGACAAATAAATGCAAGACCTACTGTAACTGACAATAACAACACATGATTACCTTGTTTATTAACATTAAACACAAAATAAGTTAATACGTTTGCTAAGTTAATGTAATATTGCTGGGTCTTACCAATTCCTCAAAGCATTCTCCAAATCTGAATTTCTCTAGTCCTGGGAACTCCGCTCCAGATTTAAACAGATCCTCCAAGCTTGTGGCAACCAGGTGTAGAACTTCAAACTCGTAGGCGTAGACATTGCCATCTTCACATAACAGGAGAACCAGCTGCCATCCTGCTGCCGAACAGCGGAAGTCATCCAGGGCACCAATGACCACCATCTCCATTCTCTCTGGAAGGTAGCAGTCTTTCCAAACTTCTAACTGTTCACCATCTCCAGCGTGGACAGTGTCCTCCAGACCCCCGATTCTCAACTCGTAACTTTTCGGCTTTGCAAGAGGAATCTTGCTGTCGCAATGTTTTGACACAATCTTTTCGATTTGGCCGAGGAATTCTAGAGCATCTGTGGCAACAATTGACAACAATTAGAAAATATATTTAACATTGTAATGGTCAAGAGTGCAGAACATCCTACTTACAACCTGCAAATATAGACATTTTGAATCTTAATGTATTATTAGCCATCTCATTTAAAGATGCAGTCCTGGATCTTAAGCGCAACAAATTCAAAACATATTTTATTCCAAATATCCCCCTGAAATCGTACTCTCGACCTGGCAGCAGTGGTAACCTGTGATGCAGCAAGGGCTTCATTAAGGTCAATAGACCTTTTTCTCACCACATTCATGATTGTTAGAAATCCAGGTTAGCGGGGTATGAAGCTGAAGTGCTTCATCAAGTCTATGGATAAAAATGATCTAATCAGATAACTAATTAATTTATTGAAATTCTGAGTGCATAGTTTATTATTATTTATTATTTGACTGTCAGCCCTAACGAAGGTTGATTTAATATTAATAATAATACATTTTATTTTAAACATGATGACAGACTAACCAGGAAGAGCACTAAACATGATGACAGACTAACCAGGGGAGTTAACAACAAGGGATAAAAGCTTAGACAACAGCCATTTTGGGTAAGCCTGTGTGAAGAGGTGTCTTAGTGTGGACTAGAATATGTGTATGGATTGTGAGGTTCTGACATGGAGAGGGAGTTCCACAGCTGGGGGGCTGCACTGCTAAAAGGATGTTCTCACATGGAGCAGAGCCTGTTGCGAGGGATGGTGAGGAGGCCAGTGTCAGAGGAGCGCAGTAAATCGGTGGGAGTGTAGGAGGTTAGAGAGGTATGTGAGGGCCAGTCTATTTGTAGATGAGCAAGAGTTGCTTGAAGATGATGCTGGATTGAACTGGGAGCCAGTGAAGTTTGATGAAGGTTGTGATGTCCCAAGGTCTGGTGTGTGTGAGGACTCTGACAGCTGAGTTTGAATGTATGGAAGTAGGTCCAGTGTTTTGTCAGGGAGTCTGTAGAGAATGGTGTTGCAATAGTCCAGGTGTGAATGAGGGTTTCAGCAATGGGGTCGATGATAGTGGGTCCGAGTTGTGACGTCTTGGAGGTGAAAGAAAGCTGTCTTTGCGTAATACATACTGTAGGCCTACGTTGGTTAGCATAGGGAAAATATAGCTTTGTTTGGTGGCACAAAATGTACAGCTACTGTATTGTTTTAATGTCCAATAGGGCAGGTAATTACAGTCAATTCTTAATTAAACTTTCATTTTGGAAATGTAAAATCCAAGTCCGGAATGATTCTTCAATGGAGGTGGTGAAAAGGGAACAGGGTATCACAGACACTCATTGATCAAGACAACCAAACAACCTCCTCACAGCTGAGACATCAGTCCAAATATCATCACCCATCACCTACATCCGTGTTTTCTTCTGTCACACTGCTCACCTGCAGATCCACAAACACATTGATTGAATGTTTCTTCTGTCACACCAATCGAACACTTGATAGCCTACCTATATAATGAAATATCTTTATCCAACATTTCTTCTTTGGCACTGATGAATCTGGCGTCCAGAGCTATCTGTCTTCTCTGATGTCCAGGTCCCACCGACTTTCAGAGAGATTTGTCACGCATCACGGCCAAAATCCTAGTTTGAAAAATGTACGACTTCTCAAACTTTGTACAAGTCTCACACAGGCACATGTGGTGATTTAATGAACATGTTTGAGTGACTAGTATATCTCAATATAGGAATTCGGCCACTATGCATTAATACGACAGAGGATGAAAAATCTCTGACGAAAACTATGAAAAGATAGCAGCAAAGGTGTTATAAACAGTTGTCAATAAGTTATGGTATAAATCAGACAACATTATATACTTTGTGTTTTCATTTAGAGCCGTGACTAGTTAATGTACAGTATGATTTCTAAGATACGAACATATTCACAAATGGAGGTTGTTTGGAACAATGAATTCTGAAAGGCCCATAACTTAGAAATTCACTTAAAGGAATAGTTTGAGATTTTGGCAATTGTTCTACTTACCCAGAGTCAGATAAACTAATTGATACCATTTTTATGTCTCTGCACGCAGTTTGAAGGAAGTTGAAAGTTGTTTCTGGAGGGAATGCTAACTAGCGTTAGCGCAATTAATTTAAATCTATGGGATCAGCTAGCATTTTAATTTCCAGTCGCCTGCATTGTCAGCTGCAATGTCGAACAAGACCGGTGTTTGCATATAGTGAAGGAGGGGCCCAAGTGGCTATTCATCACCAGAAAGCAAGCAACTTCATATTCAAATGATATTAAATTTCTCCATCATGGAATTTGATTGTTTATTGAAAACAATAAACATGTCGAATTTGGGGTCTAGGGTTGACTAAAACCCAATATTCAATCCGATTGCAGGTAATAGGCAATGCGACTTTTAAAGGCAATGTTCCCGAGATCACGGAGATTGCATTCATGGTAAATGCTGAATATGTCAGCTGAATCAGACATTCTCTTCTTTTTTTAAAACCTTTATTTAACTAGTCAGTTAAGAACAAATTCTTATTTACAATGACAGCCTAAGAACAGTGGGATAACTGCCTTGTTCAGGGACAGAAACGCCTGATTTTTACCTTGTCAGCTCGAGGATTCAATCTCACAACCTTTCCATTACTTGCCGAATACCATTGGGGAGTGCCTGCATATGAAGGCCATTGGATGACAATATACTATATAAAGAAAAAGTCAGCCGGTACCTTCTTTTTCCCTCTCACAGAGAAGAAAGTCAGTCTTTATCTTCTGTAACAACCTGTATAAAATGATAAAAACAGTATAAGTATTGTTTTATTAAAATGTACAATGATGTATTAATTTACCTAAAACAACAACTTGGAACATTGAAAGATGAAATACACATTTGCAAAGTAGTTAAGGGACCCAAACATGGGTTTGTGGTCACTTAAAAATGTCTTTGTTTTTTAAATAAAAGCACAAAAAAAAGAAAAGCTTTCATTTCTCAGAACAAGAATAGACTGACGAGTTTCAGAAGAAAGTTCTTTGTTTCTGGACATTTTGAGCCTGTAATCAAACCCACAAATGCTGATGCTCCAGATACACAACTAGTCTAAAGGCAGCCAGTTTTATTGCTTATTTAATCAGAACAACAGTTTTCAACTGTGCTAACATAATTGCAAAAGGGTTTTTAATTATCAATTAGCCTTTTAAAATGATAAACTTGGATTAGCTAACACAACGTGCCATTGGAACACAGGAGTGATGGTTGCTGATAATGGGCCTCTGTACACCTATGTAGGTATTCCATAAAGAAATCAGCCGTTTCCAGCTACAATAGTCATTTACAACATTAACACTGTCTACACTGTATTTCTGATCAATTTTATGTTATTTTAATGGACAAAAAATTTGCTTTTCTTTAAAAAACAAGGACATTTCTACGTGACCCCAAACCTTTGAACGGTAATATATATATATATATATGTGTTATTAATTTGTTTAATAAAAGATATTTACTCCATTGATGTGATGATTCCCTGATGACTGTGGGGAAAACAATACAAATGCTGATGAACAAGTAGGGCAAAAAAAGCACTTAAACTAGAAAAGTCCACATCAAAATAAATACATTCTATCCATGTATAATATAGATCAAAAATAATTTTTGATTGGGATACCATCCCATCAATCAACATTACTAAATTATCATTTTAAATGTCATTCCAATAGTTTATTTGAGTGAAACACACCAAATAAAGTTGAAATAGGCTAACATTAAATAGTTCTATCACCTAAATATTCCGTATACTGCCCCTGAACAAGGCAGTTAACCCACTGTTCCCCGGTAGGCCGTCATTGTAAATAATAATTTGTTCTTAACTGACTTGCCTAGTTAAATACATGCTAAATACAAAAATAAATACAAAAAATAAACATAGGGATGGGCATTTGAACTTTTTTGACTGTTTGAGTACTCCACTATTCAAATAAAAAAATGTAAAAGGCTATTTTTAGAACAATGCACTGGAAATAAATATGTGCCCATTTATCTATATGCCAAAAGCTCCTAATGTATCTTAACCATTGCAGGTAAGGAATCCTAACAGCTAAATTGTCTCATGTAGGTACATTCAGTAAAAAAACAAAAAACAAGTGCCATTTAATATTCATTTATTGAAACTGTAATATCAACTGGTTATATTATATCCTGGAACACATCTTCAATAAAGTCGTAACCTCAGTGTGGCGCTTGCTTATAGAAGCCTATGGCTTTGCAATTTCATAGCTTTGTTTTGCTAATATTGACGCTCTTATTTCCCGACCCCTTATCACAATCAATACAGCTATTGTATAGTAAAAACATGACGTAATATAACAAAATAAAATAGTAATTCGCATCTCGCGTCTGAACAGTTATTATCAAAGAGTGATAATTCGAAACCTTGAAACAGGGCTCAATTTGGAAGACACATTTTTAGGGTTACAAACCTAAATCTGTCTTCTTTTTGATATGCAGACATTCGATTTAGTTCATTATGCCGGTTCCTTGGAATGGTCTAAATGTATTAACAATTCTTAATTGAACACTGCATGGGGATGAATTATGGCCATGACTTATGTTTGGGGAGTAGGCCGTCTGTCTGGTGAGTAGGCTTAATGGTTCTGATGAAAATACGCTCTGTCTTTATCAAACTAATGCTTTGGTAAATTTTCAATGTGTATATTTTCCTGTCTATATTTAGGGGGTAATCGCCGAGGCTAACCAATTCTAAATGCACTAGTGTGGGGTTCTGACATTTTTATACCATAATAGTATCAACAATTGCTAATTGCTAATAATCATATTGGGGGTATTCTGTAAGAACTTGTGTATGTGTAACCCCTGTGCGGACATCTTGAGACAATTGCTGACTTGTGGTTAAGTGGGGGTGTGGGGTCTTTATCTCAAGACCCTGCCTGGTGGAAAAGTACTGAGATGCCAAAAACAAGAAGATAAATCAAAAAGAGCGCCAAAGAGGCTGGGACCAGCCTGTGTGACAACGATTGGCCAGGCAAGTTTAAACCACGCCCAGCCACTGTTCTGATAGGCCCATCCCGAGGTGGGAACTAAACTCTGTCAGGGTATTTAATAAGAACTTGTTTGGGTGTTGGCCAGTTCTTTGTTCCGTCATGCGTGATGTTACAGTGAACCCGTATATACGGAAATTGTATTTGCCATTCATTAACTTTTGTATTAAACAATTATTTTAACCAAGTTCAGGTGTAGTATTGTTCCTATCTCAGTTGAACCTACGCAAAACCTAACACTAGCAGTTCGCAAAGTAGAGTTGTCACTAGTTATCACAGCCACAATGTTAACCTTATGCCTAAACTTAACCTGAAATTAATACTAAAAAGCTTTTTTTTAATGGAATTTTAGGATATAGCCAATTTTGTCTGTGTGACTGCGGTAAATAGGGTCACCCGCAAAGTAACCTAAGCTGAAAATACAAAATTGCAGCTCATTGCTGGAATACTTATTTCCCTACTTCAGTCAACCAGTCCATTTTGAATTTGTGATTAAACTGTTGTCTTTTGGCAAGGAATGTAGCTTCTGTTAGATACGTTTTTATAGGCATGTATTTCTTTAAACGCATTCCAGCACGCAACCAATAAGATTTTAGATAGCTTGATAAGCTAACTAACGTTGCTTATATCATTCAAAGACTCAATCATGGACACTTTCTGACAGTTGCTTCGCGTGATGTAATGTTGTCTCTACCTTCTTGCCCTTTGTGCTGTTGTCTGTGCACAATACTGTTTGTACCATGTTTTTTTCTGCTACCATGTTGTGTTGCTACCATACTGTGTTTTCATGTGTTAATGCCATGCTATGTTTTTGTCTTAGGTCTCTCTTTATGTAGTTTTGTGGTGTTTCTCTTGTCGCGATGTGTGTTTTGTCCTATATTTTTATATTTAACTTTTTAATCCCAGCCCCCGTCCCCGCAGGAGGCCTTTTGCCTTTTGGTAGGCCGTCATTGTAAATAAGAATTTGTTCTCAACTGACTTGCCTAGTTAAATAAAGGTGCTATAAAATAAATAAAAAATACATAATTAAGTTAACTATTGTAGCTTGCTTAACATTGACAATATGATCAAACTAGATACATTACGCCCTACCCATATCGTAGTTTTGTTTGAAAATGTAAAAGGTAAATTCGGCAGGTCACAACTCTGCAATTTTCTCAGTTTCCCGACTTGTAATTCTGTTTTGGGTCATTCAAGTGAAACTTGAGGGAAAGACAGTTTTTAAGTTGTCAATAAAACAACACTTTAGAGGGTCCGCTTCTCCTTTGAACCATCTATTGTGTACAACAATATATTAATTTGATTAAATTTGACAGAAATGTTGGTTAGACTATTCTTATAATACCACTTATACCAGTATAACAAAGTCATTGGATACCAATGGATATGTTGTGTTAATACTTTCAACCGAAGTTAAAGACTTTTTAAGTGCAACTGATGTGGTTTTCCAGAACGGTTTTGCCGATTTTGACGCCCTGGGCGAGCCTGGAAATGCAGCTTTTTGCCTGCTCACAGGTTACTGACATGTTGTTCCTCTGCATGGGTGTGCCTTTTCCATTTCTCATTGTGTTCCAGTGAGAATGTTGTTTTAGCTCACCTGGCCGGTACATCGGGTAGGATGAGTTTACATTGGTTGAAAGGGATCGCATTCGTTTTCTAATTGTGCTGCTTCCCGGTGCTGTGAACCAAATGCCCCTCTTGAGCGGATGGCGAATGCGAAGTCGGCTCAGAATAGGGTTTGACTAAGCTATATGGAATTGCTTTAAGAAGGTCATACCAAGGATAATTTAACTGTTTGATTTGGAATTTTAAGATCCCTTGAAGTATAAAACAATATATACAAAATTATTTGATGAACAATTGTATTTGTCTTTACTGCTAATAGCCCTTACAAATGCATTGAATAACAAATTCACTACATGGAAGAACAGATAGTCAGATAGTCCCCCCCAATAAATCTATAGGAAGTTTGATCTGAAGTGTTTGTCCTATATCTGAGAGATATAAGGAAGTTAAGTTACCCCTTATGTTTGGCAATAAAGAGTGCATTCAGAAAGTATTCAGACCCCTTGACCTTTTCCACATTTTGTTACATTACAGCCTTATTCTAAAATGTATTAAATCTTTTTTCTCCTCATCAATCTACACACAATAACCCATAATGACAAAGCAAAAACAGGTTTTATTGAAATTTTTGCAATTTCTTTTAAACAAATTAAAATATCACATTTACGTAAGTATTCAGACCCTTTACTTTGTTGAAGGACCTTAGGCAGCAATTACAGCCTTGAATCTTCTTGGGTATGACGCTACAAGCTTGACACACTTTTATTTGGGGAGGTTCTCCCATTCTTCCGTACAGATCCTCTCAAGCTCTATCAGGTTGGATGGGGAGCGTCACTGCACAGCTATGTTCATGTCTCTCCAGAGATGTTCGATTGCGTTCAAGTCCGGGCTCTGGCTCTCAAGGACATTGGGAGACTTGCCCTGACGCCACTCCTGCATTGTATTGGCTGTGTGCTTATGGTCGTTGTCCTGTTGGAAGAGGAACCTTCGCCACAGTCTGAGGTCCTGAATATTCTGGAGCATGTTTTCATCAAGGATCTTTCTATACTTTGCTCTGTTCATCTTTCCCTCGATCCTGACAAGTCTCCCAGTCCCTGCCGCTGAAAAACTTCCCCAAAGCAGGATACTTCCACCACCATTCTTCACCGTATGGATGGTGCCAGGTTTCCTCCAGACGTGACGCTTGGCATTCAGTCCAAAGAGTTAAATCTTGCTTTCATCAGACCAGAGAAGCTTCTCATGTTTCTCATGTTCTGAGAGTCCTTTAGGTGCCTTTTGGCAATCTCCAAGTGGGCTGTCATGTGTCTTTTACTGAGGAGTGGCTTCCGTCTGGCCACTCTACCATAAAGGCCTAATTGATGGAGTGCTGCAGAGATCGTTGTCCTCCTGGAAGGTTCTCCCATCTCCACAGAGGAACACTGGAGCTCTGTCAGAGTGACCATCGGTTTCTTGTTCACCTCCCTGACCAAGGCCCTTCTCCCCCGATAGCTCACTTTGAAAAGTAGTGCAGCAGACACCACTCTTAAACCTCTGGATGCAGTCTACCATAGAGCACTTCACTTACTCACAGGTGACAGGTTTCTGCATCCTGTATCAGAGGGTGGCAGGGTAACCTAGTGGTTAGAGTGTTTGACTAGTAACTGAAAGGTTGCAATTTCAAATCCCTGAGCTGACAAGGTACAAATCTGTTGTTCTGCCCCTGAACAGGCAGTTAACCCACTGTTCCTAGGCCATCATTGAAAATAAGAATTTGTTCTTAACTGAGTTGCCTAGTAAAATAAAAAGGTTGGCTGGTCCTCACTAAAGTCCCCTAGATCTCTTCATTACTCCCTTTTTGTTTACAAAGCTCTGATGAAAAGGCTTTGAACCTACCTCACTTCACTGGTAAGATGTTTAAATATGAGACACCTAACCCGTTTCACAGGGATGGTTAACTCTCGAAGTTCTACTAGTCCATACCAATCTAGGTAGATCCGCTTTCAGTTTTGATGCCCCCCATTCTTGGAATAGCCTGCAGTACTCCTTGCATCTTGATTCCTTGGTGCTGCCAGGGCAGTTTAACAGTCTAGTATTAGGTGTCTTGAATATACAGTAAATTGCAGTTATTTAATTTAAATGAAGAGATTGTTGTGGTTGTAATTTTGAAAGTTGTTACTTGTAGTGTTTTCTTTTTTTGTTTTATCTTTGTTTGAGTGATCCTTTTGTACTGGTGCATTGTTCTGTTGTTGTATTGCTGTGCTCAGGGCACCTTTGAAAATGAGGTACCTTATAACTAACTACTACTGATAGTAATGTGTGATAACTGAACTAGTCATGATAAACAGATAATTTAAACAATGTTGTGGATATTCATCTATTTTACGGTAGTCATTGCCCTATAATCTGGGAGAAAGATAACAGGCTAAGTTGTAAACACATCTGTCTACTCTGACATTAACACATCTAAAGCAGTGGAGGCTGCTGAGGGGAGGACGGCTCATAATAATGTCTGGAATGGAGTGTAATGGCTGGAATGGAGTGAATGGAATGGTATCAAATGTGTTTGGCATTGTACAGATTAACAATAATCAAGCATGTTATTGTACTGCATTGGTTTCAATTAAATTGATCTCTATGTCCTGCTTTTCACTAGAATAAATGGATGTTGTTTTGCAAATCCACAATGGCTATTTTCCTACTTCCTTTTTGGTCTTAGAAAGAGATTACAGTACAAACAGAATATTGATACATTCATATGATGAGTCAATAAAGATGAATTCCCTCATATGGACCTCTAGTTCAGAGTTCAGAGTACATTTACATAACAAACACAAACACAGCCTTTTATCACTCATCCCTGCATTTTTTATTATTTTACCACTGTTTTACTGCTAGGGTTTAACTATGGGACGTGAGGCTGATCTGAGGTTTCGTTTCTCCAGCAGACTGGAGAGAACATGAGGGTGTTGCCAATTGTTATCGCTGTGCTGTAGAGTGCCGACCACAAAGCGTACACCTTCCCCTCTATGGTTGAGGCATCTCAGAAAATCGATATATGACACAAAACATTTATCTGATAAGACTAACTATGTTTCAATTACATTAACTGATGACCTAATGGACACAACAACATAACATTTAAGACAAGTCTAACTGGTTCAATCTTCTCTCTTGTTTGCGTTAATATAATATATCTGAAATGTCTTCTTATAACCATATCAACTCTACTTGATGTTAATAATGTCTATTTATTTGTTCCACAGTGCTCAATAACTATTAGGTAAACATGAATACAGTCATTGTCGAAAACCTGAAAATGTGTGACACAAAACGTCCCCTGAGTTTCTGTCTGACACGTCTTGGTAATTTTCCTCTCAACAGATTGAGTCTTGTACTTCTCTGGGAAAGGTAGTCAGTTAACTTACAATAAATAACTGGAATAGCGAGTCCTCTCTGTTACAGCATGGCTGTAATGCATCACCCAAGTAGGTGTTACTGGTGGTGGGAGTTTGAGTTCACCCTAAAACCTGTTTTATTTCACTTTGAGATCAAATGTATTTTGCCAGAGAGATATGGTCCAAGTTATAGCAGCAAACTGGAAGGAAACTAAAACATCCAACCAACTTTTAAGAATTCTCATTTATTGATGGATTTGTTGGGGTAGTTTCCTTATCATTGCTGATTGGTGAAATCAGCAATCAGACAATATATTTAAGTAAATCAATCAAAAACCTTTATTAATGCAATTGCAGACAGAAGTTGACAAGGGGAACATAGCATGTATGTTTCCGAGTAAGTTCTGCAAAATAGGAAAGGGTACAAGTTGCTTTATTATGCTTGCAGTCAACCCCTAGTGATGTAACTGCCCACATCAACACCCTCTACTCATGAGACCAAGCCCATGCTATACAAACAATAGTTCCAGTGTTTTCTAAAGGCTCAGCAGTAATTGTCCACTCCCAAAGTTGATTTATAGTGGTATGTCTGACTAGTCTCTTATCTCTTTCACTGCCCTACATTGTTCTTGTAGTTTCAGAGGAAACTTCCAAGTCAAACACAGCAAAAACACCATGTATAAAACCTTTGTGAAACAAAACCTAAATGCTCCAAAGTGTTTTCTGTCATTTTTGTAAGACATTTTCTCATGTGTAGTGTCCAAAACTCTTATTGCTGCAGACATCCTGATCACATAATAGAGGTTTACACAGTCACAGTTTGCACTTGGTTTGCAAATGACGGCCAAATGCACACTGTTCAGATGTGCTAAGTAGACCTATACTTTAAGACATGTTGCAAAGCTATTTCTGCCTTTTCTCTAAGACCATTCAGGTTTTCGCTTGTGTAGTAGATTCCCATATTGCTCTGGACATCCTGATCATTCAAAATAAGTTTACTCAGGCACTCCGTTTCGGCACAGTTTCCGTAGGGATAGTCCTTTCTGTCTGTCTCAGGGTTTGAGAGAGAGAAAAGATCCCCACAGTTCTTGCACGGCCTTCGGTCTTCATAACAATTGGTCTTGGGATTCCTGTAGAATGCTCTGCATTTTACGGTGGCAGGGAATTTGATACCATTTCCCTGTTCATCATTTCTGAATGACAACACTGCATAAGACACATAGTCATGCCACACTTTTAGACATGACCAATTGATCATAAAGGTCTTTTCTCTCTCCCCTCTGCAGGACAGGGATGCTCCATAGTACTTCACTGGTCTGAGGTCTCCAGGGGTTTCGTTGTAGCAGACAGCAATGACCGTAGCCTCCAGAGTGTAGTAATGTGTGTAGTTACTCTCGCCTTTTATTCTGAGGGGCAAGTCCAATGCTTTCAGGAAACGTAGAAGAAAGTGTTTTATTTCATCTTCGTCCTCATGACCACAAATCCTGACAGCCTGAAAAACAAACAAGTGAAACATGCAATATTCAACAAATTATAAACTACATGGACAATACATGTTTTAAATAATGTGTTTTATTGTCATTGTTAATTTTGTTGATGTGGAAATTGGTCAAGGACAAAAGCTTCAGGTTAAATACATTCCATTTACACACTTACCAAAGTCAGAAGAATGGAAAATGGAGTCTGGTGGGGTGGATACTCGTAACTGTTGAATGCCTGTGGAAATCTTTTTTCTAAATCGTACATCAACTCTCGAGACTCAAAGAAGTCAGTTGGAAGAAGACTGGCTTCATGAATGTGACCTAAGAAAAAGATGCTATGAAGCAACTTTTAACAGACATGAAAAATGAATAACATAATTAACGAACAATGTATACATTGTATAACAAGATCAATGAATAATTGTTTGTTCTAGAAACAATTCATTTGTAACATAATGAAATGTATAGTAAACCAAAAATATGCTAAATGTGTGGGAATGTAATTTAGGCGTATGATTAGTGTATTTAATTAGGAGACGTGTACCATATTTACGTCATCTTCTATTTTGTCAACTCCCATCCCCTTGGAACTCCTCCTAAGCTTTATAACCTGTCCAATAAATGCTGTTCCTGATGACTTTAAGCTTCCATCATTTCTTTTCTTCTGTTTCAGATAAGTATCTGTTGGTTTCCTAAAAAGTGGTATTGTAAAGTTTAATAAAGATCACGTACAGTAAGTAATGATTTAAAAAAAATGCTGTTTAAACTCAATTCAAGCAGCCCAACTCCGTTTGAGCTGTGTTATCCCATTTCCCCTGCATAATGAGAAAGCAAGTTGAGTTTCTTTATTTTTCACTGTCTTTTTCGTTTTCTTGAGTACACAAATTGGCATCATTTGTTATAATTGTGAAATGTCACTAGTTAAGCAATTTAACAACTCCGATCAACTACAATACTAGGTAATTAACAATTGAACTTTATTACAATAAATTGAACAACAGCTTAACACAAATGAAACACTAAATTCTACAGCACAATAACCTAATAATTGTCCTATCACGTTTGTACAGTGAAATGTGCTTTTTACTCTGGAAATACATCTGCATGTTAACTCCTTCTGAACAGATTAAAGGGATAGTTCACCGTAATTACATTTTTAGATAGTTGTTTTCTTACCTTGAATGCAATATGTGAGTAAGAACTAACTGTAATCCACAATTTTGGTTTCAATTAACTAGCCACTGCTAACAAATGACAGTTGGCACTACTTTCAAGTCAACCTCTCATGGGTATCGACTACCAGACTTCCAGCTCGCGAAACAGCCTCTAACTTCCTTCATACTAGATGGGCACAGAGACATAAAAAGTGTATCTCCAAGTTCATCTGACTCTGGGGAAGTAGATATAGGGCCTCACTGCCAAAATGCCTAAGTATCTTATTAAATCATGCCATAATCATTGCAAAATAATGTAAAACCAAGTCATTGAGTGACAATCAATTTAAGAGATGATTTGGACATGACATTTAAAACATACTGAAAGGGGTAAAGGGATGTCCTTTTTTTGGTCCTAAAATGATTATTAGCATTTGTTGTAACTGGCTAGTTAATCAAATAAAAGTGTGGATTGCCCATGTTCACTAACTAGGGACAATTAACCAAAAGGGGCGGCAGGTAGCGTAGTGGTTAGAGCGTTGGACTTGTAACCGGAGGGTTGCAAGTTCGTAATCCCCAAACTGACAAAGAAAAAAAATCTGTCGTTCTGCCCCGAACAAGGCGCCGTGGATGTCGATTTAAGGCAGCCCCCCTCACCTCTCTGATTCAGATGGGTTGGATTAAATGCGGAAGACACATTTCGGTTGGTTGAAGGCATTCGGTTGTACAACTGACTAATAATGGTGACTTTGACTAACCTTCTTTTAGATGTGAACTGCCCCTGTAAATAGAAAAACGAATCTTTAACAATCTAATGTAATACTAAAATGGTATTAGTAGTAATATTAAGATTATTAATATTGTAATTTGTATTATTGATTGTCTACTTACAGAGCTGCTCATGATTGCCGTGGGTGCTGAAGCCAAGCAAATGAATGACTAAGAGTTAAAATGTTTTAGGGTAGGGCATAGAAAAGAAGAAAGAAGTAACATCCATACAGATTTTAACATATTAACTTACTCAGCTGCAGTTATGTTTTTCTGTTGGATATTAAATCGACAGGCAAAATGAGATAATAATAATAATAACAAAATAAGCAGAGGTTACCCCATTAACTCATGTTTGTATATGAAACCCATAGGATTAAATTGACGTGAAGGATCCGGAAAGCCAGTAGCTATGTTGTGCCTTACTGCAGTGCTCACTGACAAGTAGTATTTTTTTTTTATTTAAAAAAAATAAAAAATTATTAATTCAAAATACAAATCAATTTACATTGTTACGTCATACAAAACAGATTGCAGGTATTAACGAGAAAATACTATAACATACAAAGATTATCAATGCAGTAATAAAAAAAATAAAAATGTAAAAAAACAATTTTTGTGCAATTGTACTCACTCTGAAAAAATCTTATTATAATGATTCAGGAAGAGGAAGGAGATGATCGTGGACTTCAGGAAACAGGAGAGGGAGCACCCCCCTATCCACATCGAGGGATAGGGGGGGTAGAAAGTTTTAAGTTCCTCGGCGTACACATCACGGACAAACTGAATTGGTCCACCCACACAGACAGCGTGGTGAAGAATGCGCAACAGCGCCTCTTTAACCTCAGGGGGCTGAAGAAATTCGGCTTGTCACCAAAATCACTCACAAACTTCTACAGATGCACAATCGAGAGCATCCTGTCGGGCTGTATCACCGCCTGGTACGGCAACTGCTCCGCCCACAACCGTAACGCTCTCCAGAGGGTAGTGAGGACTGCACAGCGCATCACCGGGGGTAAACTACCTGCCCTTCAGGACACCTACACCACCCGATGTCACAGGAAGGCCAAAAAGATCATCAAGGACAACAACCACCCGAGCCACTGCCTGTTCACCCCGCTATCATCCAGAAGGCGAGGTCAGTACAGGTGCATCAAAGCTGGGACCGAGAGACTGAAAAACAGCTTCTACCTCAAGGCCATCAGACTGTTAAACAGCCATCACTAACATTGAGTGGCTGCTGCCAACATACTGACTTAAATCTCTAGCCACTTTAAACATAGAAATTGGATGTAACAATGTATCACTAGCCACTTTAAACAATGCCATTTATATAATGTTTACATATCCTACATTACTCATCTCATATATATATGTGTATATACTGTACTCCATACCATCTACTGCATCTTGCCTATGCCGGTCAGCCATCGCTCATCCATATATTTATATGTACATACTCGTATTCATTCCTTTACTCTTGTGTGTATAAGGTAGTTGTTGTGAAATTGTTAGATTACTTGTTAGATACTACTGCATGGTCGGAACTAGAAGCACAAGCATATCGCTACACTCGCATTAACATCTGCTAACCATGTGTATGTGACAAATAAAATTTGATTTGATTTGATTTGAGATGTTATTCTTGTTGTTATTCACTAGGGTTAATGTTTTAATAAGATAGTTACATTCAATCAAAAATATGTGTAATTTTGGTGAAGAATTCTGGAATTTTTGTTTGTATAAAGTATTTGGCAACAAGAATAAAAAAACTCACAATCATTTCAATGGTCTTGTTATCATTGCAATAGTAACATATTACATATTTCATGTCAAAAACATGATGTAAGGCCTAACCAGCAGAGGGAGCCATCACCTGAGTACTGACTGTGCTCCACTCCCCTTGGCTTCCTCTGCACCAATTTCCTGTTGGGTTTACTATTTAGCCTGTAATTATGCCTGGACTCTTTGTGAAGTATTGCCAGTTACCCTGCCTTACCGAGCGTTCTGATTACCTGTTGGACTGATGTTTGTGTTAAGATCTCTTGCCTGCCTACTGACCTATGCCTTTTGGATTACCCCTTTGGATGACGACAGATCTGACTGCTTCTCTGGTTTTGACCCTCTGCCTGCCTTCTCGTATATGTTCCCGCAACCTGCCCTGAATAAACTTCCGCACATGGATTCTAACTCTGCCTCAGCGTGTTCGTTACACATGAGTAGTGTTCATGATGGTAAATAAGTATTTTGCAAGGTTTTCCCAAAATTCTGACACAAATTTACATTCAAAAAACAAGTGAGACAGATTTTCACCTTCTTTTTCACAGAAAACGCAGATATCATCAATAGCCATGAATTTGGATAACATAGAATTACATGGATATATCTTATGTAAAACTTTAAAGTGCACTTCCTTAATTTTGTTTGGTATACAATATTTGTAAGGCCTTAACCATGCATTTTTCCAGACAATGTCAGGAATAAGCATGTTCCAGAAAGTTTTTTTGTGAATGAAGATATTGTCTTATATATTTATTACAACAAGATTTCTCAAGTAAGCCCACACCTTCCAATCTGAGTTCTGGATAAGCTTTGTGATCATTACCAAAGCTAAGATTAGTTTTTATTAGTGTAGTTAGCCCACTGGGAACGGCTTTGACCACAGAATTAAACTCTCTGAAAGGTATTGGGAACTCTTTCAATGTTATAAATTGTTCATATGTAAGCATATTACCCCTGTTGTCGAACACATCAAGGACAAAGTCAATATTCCTCTCATGCCAGCTGGGGTAGAACAATGACTTATTCCTTACAGTTATGTCTGAATTATTCCACAAAAGAGCTTTATGTGGAGAAAAATTGTGCAGGAAACATATTTTCCAGGCCATTAAAACTTGTTGGTGAAACCTAGCCAATTTAGCAGGTAATCTTTCAGGAATATAATTACATTTCAGTAAAAATGGAAGACCTCCCAACCTATTAAACACATTATTTGGAATGAAATACCATATTGAATCAGTATTGATCAAACATCTTTTTAACCAGTTGATCTTAACCAATACTTCGGACACTGAAACTTAAATCCATTTTACCTCATTTTTACCAGTATGTTAACTGTGCAAACAGAGGGAAAAAAACTCTAGATCACCTTTACTACACACACAGAGACACGTACAAAGCTCTCCCTCGCCCTCCATTTGGCAAATCTGACCATAATTAAATCTTCCTGATGCCTGCTTACAAGCAAAAACTAAGCAGGAAGCACCAGTCACTCGGTCAATAAAAAGTGGACTTTTTTGCTAGCACAGACTGGAATATGTTCCGGGATTCTTCCGATGGCATTGAGGAGTACACCACATCAGTCACTGGCTTCATCAATAACTGCATCGCTGACTTTTTCCCCACAGTGACTGTACGTACATACCTCAACCAGAAGCTATGGTTTACAGGCAACATCCGCACAGAGCTAAAGTGTAGAGCTACCGCTTTCAAGGAGCAGGACCCGGAAGCTTATAATAAGTCCTACTATGCCTGCCGACGAACTATCAATCAGGCAAAGTGTCAATACAGGACTAAGATCGAATCGTACTACAACAGCTCCAATGCTCGTCGCATGTGGCAGGGCTTGCAAACTATTACAGACTACAAAGGGAAGTACAGCCGCGAGCTGCCCAGTGACACAAGCCTACACGGAGTCATCAGGCCAGGTAGTCCTGAGGCATGGTCCTAGGGCTCAGGTCCTCCGAGAGAGAGAAAGAGATAGAGAGAGAGTATTAGAGAGAGCATACTTAAATTCACACAGGACACTGGATAAGACAGGAGAAATACTCCAGATATAACAGACTGACCCTAGCCCCCCGACACAAACTACTGCAGCATAAATACTGGAGGCTGAGACTGGAGGGGTCGGGAAACACTGTCGCCCTGTCCGGCGATACACCCGGACAGGGCCAATCAAGCAGAATATAACCCCACCCACTTTGCCAAAGCACAGCCCCCACACCACTAGAGGGATATCTTCAACCACCAACTTACCATCCTGAGACAAGGCCGAGTAAAGCCCACAAAGATCTCCGCCACTGCACAACCCAGCTGTTTGCTTAGAAATTCTAGGGACAGTAAGGAGGCCTGCGTCTTGTGACCATAGCGTACGTTTAGGTATGTACGGCAGGACCAAAACGGAAAGATAGGTAGGAGCAAGACCATGTAATGCATTGTAGGTTAGCAGTAAAACCTTGAAATCAGCCCTTGCCTTATCAGGAAGCCAGTGTATAGAGGTTAGCACTGGAGTAATATGATCAATTTTTTTGGTTCTAGTCAAGATTCTAGCAGCCATGTTTAGCACTAACTGAAGTATATTTAGTGCTTTCCGGTAGCCGGAAAGTAGAGCATTGCAGTAGTCTAACCTAGAAGTGACAAAAGCATGGATACATTTTTCTGCATAATTTTTGGACAGAAAGTTTCTGATTTTTGCAATGTTACGTAGATGGAAAAAAGCATTGGCTTTTTGCATTGGCATAATCTCTTTCTCGGAGCAATTGTATTAGTATAAAATAATAAAACATTTACATTTTATTGAGCGTTTAATATAGCTCAGTATTTGTATTATTTCTTTAATGCCGTCTTTTTTTACTAATCTTTGTCAAGGGATCCCATCATTTTCAACCCCACTGTACTTATTTTTGTCACCATCAACTGAACACACAATAATCTGCTTGGGCTGGCCGACCAAGGAGACGGAGCTGGACCTGGACCTTGGTAAGGTTGCTGTTTCATGGAGGCACACGCATACTACATGGCCTACATACTCTGACTTCTCATGTAAATGCACACAATATTAAATCAGGTTACAGACCATTTAGCTATGCCTAGGATCCATAGACTTAAAGAGTGTAGCAAAATCAGAAGACTAGCTAGGTGGTTTTGTAACACTGTTTGCCGAATGGTCAAATATATTATTATTGGCCTGCTGCCTACTTGTATTCATTCTTCTGAATACAACACACTACATCCAAATGTCAAACAAAAAATACACATTTCTTTCAAATATTCAATGCAACTTTTACTATTTCGTGGTGACCTATTGCAGCACTTGCAAACAGGGTTCTACAGTAGTTTCCTGGTTATATAAAGGTTAAATAAATACAATGTTGCGCAGTAAAACTCTTGAGGATGACCAGAAAGTCATCTACGTACTGCCATTTTTGTGTTCTGTGGATTCATGGCTGGTTTAAAGGTTAGGTCTACATAGGTCTACATTCTCTTGAAATGGAGACGTCACTGAAATTGCTGGATGCCGGTGAGTTGTCAAGAGAGCGGGAATAAAACGCCAAGATACAGCTCTAACGCCCTCTAGTGTTCAAGATTATTCATCTGAAGTAAAGGTGGACGGAGCAGAGACATAAATAATGTAGTACCCGTGCAGTGTGTGACTGATGCTCCACTCACCCCCAAGTGATGTGAATGGGCACCTACTGATTAGTCTTTTTCTACCGAATATACATTTTAGTCAGTTGTTTGCACAAATGCCATGATACTTTTCAGCGGACTAAACATTCCAGAACAGGTAAATGCCCATTTTTGCCAACATGACATTTCAGCAAGCCTGAGCTACAGAGACTCAATAAAGTTATCGATTAAGATGAAGCGAAAAGGAAGGGAAATTATTTGTAATGGGAGTGGCTTGGAAAATGTTATCAAGAAATTAATGTCCGCTTGAGGTCTCACTTTTGAAAGAGAGCGAGCAAGAAAGAGAGAGTGAGAGAGAGATATAGAGAACACTGATGTACAGTATAGAGAGCAGGAACTGGGAGTAAGAGTAGGGTGGAATTCACACGGAATATTCAGCTGTAGCTGTACATTTCGTTGGATATATGTTTTCATTATAATTATTGCGACGTGGACGCTATTTCTCATGTCTCAGATGCGATAGTGTTTTCATCACATCACTGCCCCCGGGGCACAGTGAGTGACAGCTACAGTTGATATTATTTAACTACGCTCGAACAGCCTTCAGCCTTCACTTTCGAGGTTTTGGAGTTGATCAACTAATTGAATAATAAAATATATTTCTCAACATGGCTACGGATCAAGAAAAGAATAAACAGCTTTTGATAAAGCTGTTGGAGAGACCAGGGAACGGGAGCTGTGTGGATTGCGGAGCTGCAGGTACAGTCTAGGCTACTATGGTCGCATCAATGTCTCAAGTATGTCAGGTCAGATGGCGCTCGCGATCATCCAGAAAGGTAGGCTATGAACAAGGTCGTTGCGTTTCGCCACGCAAGCAGCGCTACCCTCTCGCATTAGATAATGGATTATGTATTCACAGACCATATACCATCAAGTTTGGGGAAGGTTAATATAGGAATAATCTGTCTTGATGGTGTTGTAAATGTGTTTTGATTTGAGTGATTGGATACTCTAGCGATCATGTTCACTGCACAGCCTGGTCTCAGAGGATTTCGTATTATTCTGTATGTAAATCCGAGACGCTGCGTACAGTAGGCTACTGTAGTGCTCAGTTGTTTGCAGTTATCAGAGTTATCAGTGTCTGTTTACACTCAAGTCAATTCAAACCGGTGTTATTGCATAACAATTTAGTGAAATCTGGTGAACATTTAAATGTTTGTATCAGAGAGAGAGCGAGAGAGAGCAAGAGACTGGAACCTTGAGAGAGTGATTGGCAGAATGACAGATAGGCTGACTGACAGAATAGCATAATATTTTGGGATTTAGGCCTATTTCCCTTTGTGAGTTCCCCAGGCTCTCTCTCTCTCCCTGGCACACTGCCCATTTGACCAATGCCAGTCTATAGCTTTATCTACCTCAACAGAGTGAGACCTGCATCTAATCATAATGTAGGTTGTAATACAGTCTCCATTAGCTTATTGCGTCCACTGACCAGGAATACATTACAGACTATTTATGGTTTCTTAATGCTATGACTCATTCAAGTGGACGTGCCCAGCCATTAACCTCGATCTATGCAATATTAATCCCCTGGTTCCATCCACTGTAGCAGTTACTATGCTATACACGTCAAGGCTCAAAGTCAAATTGTGATATTTATTTTCAGGGTAGTAATTCATATGTGCAATGAATAGCAACTGCATGGATTTTGAAAAGACTTAAGAGGGTCCAGTCAACATAAAATCTACTGTATTCCATCATTAAATCATTTAACCATCCTTATGGATCATTTAGATTCCTCAGGAAGTCTGTCTGCCTCCTTCTTCCGTATCAAGTGTTTCTTGGAAGAATGTAAGAGGATCTGCAATGTGTTTTGTTTGTGGCCCTTCCCTGAGCTCCAAAGAGTGCCACCAGATCGTCATGACATTACTGATCTAGTGAGATGTCGCTGACAGAGATGGCTGCCTCGCTTCTAGTCCCACAAGCATTACACTACACTAACAATAACATCTACTAACCATGTGTATGTGACCAATACAATTTGATTTGATAACATGATGACAAAATAAGACATCAGCAAATTTGGAATATAGCTTCCTGTTCTTACAAGATGTCAGTGATATGAGGGGACGAGACATACAGTAGATCATACTTAACTGTAAAGACCTTTTTTATTTTTTCATGGGCCTCGTCACGCAGTAGACCACTGTAATCTATTAAATCCTGCAAATGCCACCTGCTCTTTCATAAGGCCAATGCCAAGAGACACTAATATTTCATCAGGAGTGCTGTGCTATCAATGATGCGGATCAGAGGGCCAGTTTAGCCTGTGGAGCCAGTCTGCTCTGCATGAAGACGATAGATACTCCAGGGTTGTGTTCATTAGGAACCAAATGGAAGAAAAACAGACTGAAACAGGGACAGATTGCCTGAATTGTCCAATAAGAAGCTCAATATTTTGTTCCGTTGCCCTAATGAACATAACCCAAGGCTGAGTGCTGAGCACACCCACACGTTCTCATGGTGACTCAGCTATGAGCTCATCTCTGGATCCGAGGTCACAGAGTTCACAGTTATGTCTTGTCCTGCTTGGCTTTTGAAAGAAATACAGTATGTACAAGGTAGAGTTCATTCAGATGTTTCTCTGTTAGTAGCAGTATCTGGTCAGTGTAGGGACTGTGCAGGCCTCTTGGGGATATTCAATCTCTTCTTTATTCATTTAATTCTTCCATCTTTTGGGGTTGTTGGGATCAGGGCTGATGTGAGTGTTTCCTTTAGTAGATTTTAAACAAAAGATACAACAGATAGCTTCTCATTTGGAAATTCTGGGACACATGCTATAGTGTCAGTCACCCATTGTTGGCTAAGTAAATGTCTCTCTAAACAGCCAATGTGTATTTCATTAAAGCTGTTAGTATGAGCAAACTGATACTGAAAACATTGCATGCAGTGTCAGTTTATTTTTTAAACTCACTTCATGGCTTCGGTCGGTCGGTCGGTCGGTCTGTCTGTCTGTCTGTCTGTCTGTCTGTCTGTCTGTCTGTCTGTCTGTCTGTCTGTCTGTCTGTCTGTCTGTCTGATCTCACAGCATGGCTTGTGTACTGAGTGTATTGTATGGGTTTGTGCCATTACTTTCTGTAATTGAGAGAAGAGATGGTTGTTTGAGATAAACCATGGCATACTGTACACTCATAATTGTAAACTGTAAATGTGCAATATCATTTGGAACCATGCCAAGTAGATTCTGTCATCACATTGCTTTCTCTCTCTTTCTCTCTCAATTTTATATTGCTTTATTGGCATGACATATCAATGTACATATTGCCAAAGAGTACTTTGGAAATGATTAATTAACAATATCAATAAAAACATAATTAAACATAATATTTCAAGAATGCCACAAACAGGACAATCAGTAACAACAATAATCAACAGGAAGATGTGAAGGTTGGTTGGTCTAACAGACAGTGCCCCTCTTTATGGCCCCTCTCTCTCTCTCTCTCTCT
>QNTS01000888.1:14203-33584 GCA_003317085.1 Hucho hucho | reverse complement strand
GCATAAGGGAAATAATAAAAAGCTTTATTACACACCAGCCCATATAATCACCGTCACCTGGCAACCCAATGCCTCATCATCACAACAACAACAGTAACACTTCTGAGCACTGAGCAGCAAGAAGGCCAGGCCATACATCCATGCCATTGTTAATAGGTTTTTAAATCGACTGGGGCATAGATCCACCCCTCACCAAAATAATATCCCTCACCTCAGCTGTAGTCCGTGCAGAGCACCACTATAATGATGCTTCATTGCTCCATCCCAGTGAAATAGTCCACATTGGCTTTCTGACAGCACCCCAATCAATCCTCCTTTCTGTTTGAACATGGAGACGAGAGTCTGGACTCTTCTAATTACATCTGGAGACGACCTGGTGGATGTAACGATTTAACCCCTCGGTCACATGGAGATGACCTGGTGGGTGTAACGATTTAACCCCTCGGTCCAATGGAGATGACCTGGTGGTTGTAACGATTTAACCCCTCGGTCTCATGTAGATGACCTGGTGGTTGTAACAATTTAACTCCTCGGTCACATGGAGATGACCTGGTGGATGTAACGATTTAACCCCTCGGTCACATGTAGATGACCTGGTGGATGTAACGATTTAACCCCTCGGTCACATGTAGATGACCTGGTGAGTGTAACGATTTAACCCCTCGGTCACATGTAGATGACCTGGTGGATGTAACGATTTAACCCCTCGGTCACATGGCGCCTCAGGGGTCAGTGGGATCAATGCCATGGAGCGTGTGTGTAAGTGTGTGTTTAAGTTTGTGTGTGAGGAATGGGAGAGACACACTGTGGTGAACCCATTAGAGACCTTACAGGGCAATCGGTGATGATGACAGGTCAACCGCGGTCCATGTTGAACACTTATTAGTAGGAGAAGTTAAATAATGGTGGTTGTACATACTCTGTTATCAGCTGTGTGACATACTGATGACCTGTTAGTTAGAGGCCAATAAAGTGCTCCGGGGGGATGTTTCCCCTCGGTACAGATCTAGGATCAGCTTCCCCTCCCTCTATCCTAACCTGAACCATTATTAGGGAAAAGATCAGCGTCTTGGGGAAACATGACCCTTCTACCAATAAAGTCAGTGGTCATGTTGGGGGAAAAGACTGTTCAATCCATCCATGCCCCATGGCAGCACTGTGCTCCAGGCAATGCTGACACTTATCCAATCCTTTTCAAAACATCATGAGGAGTGTGCAACTAGCGTACTCTTTGGGAAGAGAGTGGAGAATCAGGACGTAGCCTTTGCCTTAATCTGCTGACACACACTAGTGTGGAGTTGTCTGGCCAACTTTTGTCCAACTGGAGGTGGAGTTTCCATCTTCAAAGCCTCTCATTCGCATTCAAGTCCATCATCACCTCTGTAAGGCAATGCCCACATCTGATAGAATAATGGATGAGGACACTCTGCAGCCACATACCCCCCCCTGCCCATCTGCAGCATGTATACACCAGCCCATTGCCACATCATCCCCTCACCTGGATCAGCAGCAGACCTGGGTTCACATCCTGGGTTCACATCACCCCATCCCCTCACCTGGATCAGCAGCAGACCTGGGTTCACAATGTTTCAAATACTTAAGATGTGATCGATTGAGCTTGCCTTGGAACAATTTAACCAATGGAGTAGTCCAAAAACTCCACCCACTCCAGGCAGGCTAACGCTAACTCAATGTTTTCTAATACTATTTGAACCCAGGTCTCAGTGCTCAGATCAGCTACACCTCTAAACCTTGGAAGAAACCCTGGCTCCCAGCTCTGCCCATCCAGCATCCAGCCACATCTAACATAATGATATATGAGCCACAATAAACCTAGTGCATTTGCATTGGATGGCCAAACTCAAAGCAGACGCCACTGCACAGCAACACTCTATGCTGTGCTGCTCTTTTTCAAATGTTGAAGGCCTATGTCTGGACTTGGTAAGCTTGCTTTGAAGTTTTAATGTTGTACTGTGCCTTTAAACTGTGAAGCTAAAGGATAAAAGATTCTTGACTTGATATCTAATCAAACTTCAAGGGACAGTTCAACCAAATGACATATTGGTTTCCTTACTCTGAATCCTGTTTACTTTGTAATGTGGGTTCACTATCTCTTTAACTATCCGATAAACCTCTGAAACACATCCCACTGGGCAAAAACAGGTTGAATCAGTGTTGTTTCCACATAATTTCAACCCACAAATTCAATGTGATGACGTTAAATGAAAGTGGAAAACTGATTTGAAAAAAGTAATCAATGTAAGGGAATTTCGTATTGTTTTCACCCAACTATAACCTAAATACAATGACATGGTGATTATTTTTTTATTGATTTCAGGTTGAATTCACATAATTTGACAACTCAACCAAATATAAATCAAAACTAGACGTTGAGCTGCCATCTGTGCCCAGTGGGATGCCATTAGTTAGTCACTCATACAGAATAATAGTGATAAAGGTGAAGTCATTGACTCATTAGAGCACATTGGATACCATGTCAACACTTTAATGATCCTGCTGTGAGTCTGTGCGTCTTTACTAGCCAATGGGTCTCTCATAGACTCAAGTGGAGTTACTGACAAAACAGCATCTCCATGACTGTACAGGGGGATGGGATCAGCTATATAAACACTGTGTGATAGCTTGATCCATAATCTGTTTGTGTCTTGCCAACTCCTATGGTCATTGTCATGTTTGGACACAAACAGATCTGGGACCAGGCTAACTCCTCAGCCCAACTATAAGTGTTGCGTTGTCGTCAGCGTCGTGTCAATGTGACATTCTAGCTGCTACACAGAGCGTGTTGTTTGTAGAGCTGAGGAGTGGAAGAGCATCTTTATTATATTTTCCCTACTGTACCATACTCCTCGGTAGCTTTGGGACAGTTATTCACAAGTACTCTTAAATTGTTGTTAGTGGTTGTACTAAATTATTCTCTAATTACACAAGTTGCTTTTGTTTACAATGTAAATCTAGCTAGTCAATGTAGCTAGCTAGCTAGAGTTTCTGCAAGCTAGAAGCTTCTTGACATAAATCTTAGTAAAATAGCCAGTGAGGTCTAGTAGAGGCCATATGCAACCAAAATCAACTTTATTTCAATTCACAAAATAGAACAAAGCGCCAGCCTTACATTTTTTTTTACATCTGCGATTCTTGAGCTTGGATGCTGCCATTGGACGTGACGCAACACGGGCAGTATAGCAGCTGTCCTTGATTTCAAAGGAAGCATTCCCTCAACGGTCCGATGGCTGTAGTGTAGCTGTGTAGCATACCCACAATGCCCAGTTTGAACATAAAAGGGAGGAGGAAACAAGGTGTTCAATTCACGACTGAGCAAAAACCTTCTGTGGTGTTGTGAATTTCCACTTCAGCTGTAACCAGAATTAGCATGCACTTTGAAAATCCACTTTGCAACCTCCATGTGCACGTCCCTGTGCGATGGTTGATTGTTGAACGTTCATTTTTACATAAAAGGGCAGCATTACTCAGTGCAGCATTGTGTGTTGACATCCAGGAGAATAGGGTTTCGATGGACTGCTATTTTACATGCAAAGCATGGAATGCTCCCTCTCTCCCACTCTCTCTCTCCCTCCGCGTCTCTCTATCCCGCTCTTTTCGCCTCCCTCTTCCTCGCCATTTCTCTCCCCCCTTCTCCCTCTCTCCCCCCCTCTCTCCCATCTTGTATTGTGTTGTTGATTGCTATTGTAAAAGGCTTCACGTTATGCCCAACATGGAGCGCTAGCCATATTTCCATTAGTGTGTCTATCAATGTGCTGTTAAGCCCAGACAGTTATTACTAACTAAATCCAGATGGTTGAGTCGCCTTGCACTACAGCCAGGTGTTTTCCATTACCAACCACCAAGGGAAGGCTTCTCTGTTTATGTTGTAATTTGTCAGTGTTTTATTTGTATAGTAATTGAGTGAGTTTGGGTCCCTCTGGTGTGTGTGTAGTGTGTGTGTAGTGTGTGTAGTGTGCAGAGGTGTAAAGTAATTAGTAACAGAGGGTTGAATGGGGGATTGAATTAGACATGTTTTTATATCTGTCTGGAACTTTATTGTTTATGCACTTTATTTTGTATAGCTGTTTTATTTATCAATACACTTTAATTGCTTTGAATGTTAAATTTATATTCAAATGTTAATAGTATATATTTCTTTACAAATTCTTACCTTTTTTTAACATACAGATGTGCCTTCTTCTACTTAGTTCCTACTGTACATTCATTTCCTCACTTCCTTTTTCAATGTAATGCATGGAAAAGATCACGTGTAAACAACGTTCAGGTAACCTTACTGAAATTAGCTAATTGTCAAGGTCAATGTTCTTATTTAACTCAATTACTTTTATTCTGAGCACTTTTTATGTGAGTCGTTCCAGTAATTTTACTTCTACTTGAGCAGGATATTTCAATACTTTTTCCAACCCTGGTAGTGTGTAGTGTGCGCCATGCGTGTAGCTGTGTGTGTGTGAAAACATCTTCTAACCTCTGTAATGTATGCCCATTTGGACAGACGATGGTTGGCTATAAGATAACTACATGTATTATCTGTCTTCAACACTCATACCTCCTCAGTCCGTTAGGAGAGAAGCCATCCCTTCGTCTGAGTGTGTTTTTAGCCTCTGAGTTCACTATAGGAAATCGGTTTGTATTTTAATGTACTCAGCGCTAATGAGGTCAGGCATGTTGAGGCAGGGGTCAATTCATTAGGCTCCAAAACAGAAGAAAACAAACGCATTGCAATACCTTGACTCGTCCAATAAGAAACGCTAATTTCCGTTGTTTGTTGCAAAACGTTTTAAAATGTTTTCCTTTGTGTGCCCTAATATACAGTTGAAGTCGGAAGTTTACATACACTTAGGTTGGAGTCATTAAAACTCGTTTTTCAACCACTCCACAAATGTCTTGTTAACAAACTATAGTTTTGGGAAGTTGGTTAAGACATCTACTTTGTGCATGACACAAGTAATTTTTCCAACTATTGTTTACAGACAGATTATTTCACTTAAAAATCACTGTATCACAATTCCAGTGGGTCAGAAGTTTACATACACTAAGTTGACTGTGCCTTTAAACAGCATGGAAAATTCCAAGAAAATGTCATCATGGCTTTAGAAGCTTATGATAGGCTAATTGACATAATTTTAGTCAATTGGAGAAATACCTGTGGATGTATTTCAAGGCCTACCTTCAAACTCAGTGCCTCTTTGCTTGACATCATGGGAAAATCTAAAGAAATCAGCCAAGACCTCAGAAAAAGAGTTGTAGACCTCCACAAGTCTGGTTCATCTTTGGGGGCAATTTCCAAAGGCCTGAAGGTACCACGTTCATCTGTACAAACAATAGTACGCAAGTATTAACACCATGGGACCACACAGCCGTCATACCGCTCAGGAAGGAGACGCGTTCTGTCTCCTAGAGATGAATGTACTTTGGTGCGAAAAGTGCAAATCAATCCCAGAACAACAGCAAAGGACCTTGTGAAGATGCTGGAGGAAACAGGTACAAAAGTATCTATATCCACAGTAAAACTAGTCCTATATTGACATAATTTGAATGGCCGCTCAGCTATGAAGAAGAACCCTGCTCCAAAACCGCCATAAAAAAGCCAGACTACGGTTTGCAACTGCACATGGGGACAAAGATCGTACTTTCTGGAGAAATGTCCTCTGGTCTGATGAAACAAAAATAGAACTGTTTGGCCATAATGACCATCATTATGTTTGGAGGAAAAAGGGGGAGGCTTGCAAGCCGAAGAACACCATACCAACCATGAAGCACGGGGGTGGCAGCATCATGTTGTGGGGGTGCTTTGCTGCAGGAGGGACTGGTGCACTTCACAAAATAGATGACATCATGAGGGAGGAAAATTATGTGGATATATGGAAGCAACATCTCAAGACATCAGTCAGGAAGTTAAAGCTTGGTTGCAAATGGGTCTTCCAAATGGACAATGACCCCAAGCATAATTCCAAAGTTGTGGAAAAATGGCTTAAGGACAACAAAGTCAAGGTATTGGAGTCACAAAGCCCTGACCTCAATCCTCTAGAAAATTTGTGGGCAGAACTGAAAAGGCGTGTGTGAGCAAGGAGGCCTACAAACCTGACTCAGTTACACCAGCTTTGTCAGAAGGAATGGGCCAAAATTCACCCAACTTATTGTGAGAAGCTTGTGGAAGGCTGCCGGAAACGTTTGACCCAAGCTAAACATTTTAAAGGCAATGCTATCAAATACTAATTGAGTGTATGTGAACTTCTGACCCACTGGGTATTTGATGAAAGAAATAAAAGCTGAAATAAATAATTCTCTCTACTATTATTCTGACATTTCACATTCTTAAAATAAAGTGGTGATCCTAACTGACCTAAGACAGGGAATTAAACGTCAGGAATTGTGAAAAACTGAGTTTAAATGTATTTGGCCAAGGTGTATGTAAACTTCCAACTTCAACTGTACACAACCCAGGTAATAATCCAGTAGAGAGGCACCATGGGCCAAGGAATGGAGGGGGAGACCCTGCCTCCACAACCCAGCCTCCAGGCCACCTTTTCAGGGTAATGAATGCCCTCTGAGAGCCTGCCTGAGAGTACACAACATTACTCACCCAGATAAACAGGGAGGCAGATGGAGACAGAGGATGTTAGAGGGGCCATTTACTTGTGTTTACAAGGTAAACCAAGGAGACATTAAACAGTCATGTCTATGGTTGAGATCATGGTTGGGGTCAATTCAATTTCAACTCAATTCAGGAAGTAAACTGAAACCTAAATTAACGACCCAAGTTTCTATTTACTTCCTGAATTGACATAACTGAAATGGAATTGAACTAGGGTAAAACTTGGGTCGTCTTTTGGAATATTATAGAACAGAGCGATTCAGGAGGGTGATGTGTGTAATACCCAATTCAGGAGTGTACAAGGTCTCCCGCAGTAAATGCGTTCCCCACTTATGTACAACTGTCATTTACTCAATTGAGCACTTGGCTACTTATCGACTAGACGTGAACATCAATAAAGACATGAGTAATCGGTGATGGATCGACATATTTTGATTTGAATGTTGTACTATTGATTAATTCTTGCCATTTTATTGCTTGGAACTTGACTGGAAAAGACACAATGTCACATTGCTCGTCATCAACACAACTCACTCCCCATCAGGGCAACAGAGTAACGAACTAAAACAGAACTGAGTTGTTGGCTCTCCTTAACCTTGACTGACTAGTAAAACACTGCAGTTCCCATTGGTGCACCACAGAACAGCACAAGACAGCAGAATACCATGAGGGGCCTTATTCCTAACCAGACCAGTTGAGCCAGGGGTAAATAACTGTTATTCTTTAACGTGGCATCCCTGGACATGACCAAACTGGCAACCCTGAATATGACAACCTTCATGTGTCAAAACCTGTTATTCTCCAAACAAGAAAAGGTTTACTGGAATACAACTTCTCCTTCCATTGAATAGCTGAGACAAAGGACCACAGTTAGGATATACTCCAACCTGGCAAAACACAAGGACCTTCGTATTATTATATATTTTTTACCTTTATTTAACTAGGCAAGTCAGTTAAGAACAAAGTATTATTTTCAATGACAGCCTAGGAACAGTGGGTTAACTGCCTTGTTCAGGGGCAGAATGACAGATTTTCACTTTGTCAGCTCGGGGATTCAATCTTGCAACCTTTCGGTTACTAGTCCAACAGTCTAACCACTAGGCTACCTGCCGTATCTCAGTCTCATAACAAGAAATCCAGTTTACTGGAATAAAACCTCTCCTTCTAGCTCATGAGGAGCCTTACTTCTATTCCCAGACCAACTGAGCTATGGCTGTTGTCCAACCTGGCAACCCTGAACACGACCAACCCTCAACACAAGTATCTTTGTGTATCATAACTTGTGTATTACAAGAAATTGTTATTTTCAAACATGGCCTCCCTAAACATTTATATAACAAGACATTTCTCCAACATGGCAACCCTGAACACACGGCCCTTCATGTCTCAACCATTCTCCAACAATAAATCAAGTTGACTGGAACACAACCTCTCCCATCTATTCGACAGCCTGCCTATAAGTGTCCTCCGGTCCCATTTTGACTTGTAATTAACCAAATCCAGTAATGAACCATTATTGAGCTGTTTATGGCTGGTTCCCCCTCGTGGGTAATTTCACCACCAGCGCCACAACCATAATTCTTTCCAGGTGACATCTCGTCCCCATCTATCCCGAGGAATGGTAGAACAACAACATCCTTCAGCATGCGGGGAAGGATAAAGTAGTCACTAGTGAAATGGAAAGATACACAGAGAGATTGGATATTAATACTGTCAGGCTGGAATTTAATTCAAAGAGCCAAAAAACTAAATAGAATTGACATATACAGTATAGGAGTTATCAAAACAGAACAAACAGATCTGGGACCAGGCTAGAGGATGAAGACAGCACAAACAGATCTGGGACCAGGCTAGAGGATGAAGACAGCACAAACAGATCTGGGAACAGGCTAGAGGATAAAGACACCAGTGAAAAGAGAAGCATGCAGAGAGACACACTGTGTAGTTCTACTCTTGGGCTGGAATGTAATTCAAAACACAGTATATGCATTCTATCACGGAAGGACCAGGTATATAGGATACAGTGTAGGCAGACAGCCTGAGGGAAAACATATGACTGAATCCTGGCTTCCGAGACGGGTCTTTGATATAAGAAGTCTTTGATAGCAGGTGACCAGTCACTTCTTATAAGGCATTTAGCACACACTGACTACGACTTAGCAGGACAGACAATGCTGCTATGGAGAAAATCCTGTGACTCAAGACAGCTCAGTTGTAATCATGATAGCTCAGATGTAGAAGAATATAAAGCTTAAAAGAGAGAGAGAGAGAGAGAGGGAGAGAGAGAGAGAGAGCGAGAGAGAGAGAGAGCAGAAAAGAGAGAATGATAAAGAGATAGAATGAGAAAAGGAACAGACATTGTAATTAACCTCTCCTTGACTAGCGTTGGAACGTGGGTGTGATGACAGGCCCTAGATGAATAGGAGCTGTGTGATTAACAGCCTATTAGGAAAGAAGACACAGTGGCCTGGTGAATCCTAAACAACCACAGGCATTTAGAGATACGGCTAGCTACGCTACGGCCGCACAGGGGTGATTTAGACAGCAAAGGGCTGTTCCACATTAAGGCCCCAAAGTGCTTTTTAGTGTGAAACACAAAGAGAGACAAACCCAACCAAATCTAAAATGTTCTCCATTTCCCCTTCCCTCTCCCTCTGTTTCTGTATTTACACAAACAAACTGGTATATTTGTATTGCCACTGCAACAGACATTAGCATACTGTTTGTGTAAATAAGCACCATCTCTCCAGCCTAGTGGTGGTGATGACCTGTGTTCATTCAGACAAACTAAACACCAAACATACTTACAGTTCAGAGAACGCTTCTCTTTTCTTTTCCAGATGAGTCGGTCCTCATTACATTCAACAATTATCCGGAGCCAAGTCAGGGCATCTCCCTCCCCCTCTCTTTCCCCTCCCTCCTCTCTCTCTCTAGCACTCTCTCCTCCACAGTGTTGACACCAATCCATTTTACACAGCAGCTTTAACGTGTTACACATCCTTTATGTCCAATTACACACCCGCTTATCAACCTGCTGGAGAGACGAGAGGAGAGACTTTTTACCAGCCATTAGGACGGTGTAAATAATTTAACGTTCTGAATTGAGGTCCTGTTCTCCACTGCTTTCCATTGAACAGAATTGACAAAAGTTAACACCTTCAGCAATGGACAGAGAATACTGATTCTCTTCATGATTAAATCAAATGTAATTTTAATAAAGTGTTATATCAGGCAGAGAGACGTTGGCAGACATTGTTGGAGGTCAGTCTTCAAAGTCTACGGCTAGTTCACTGAGGAGAAGGTTGTTGAAGCTAACTAGTTATTCATCTTTCCTCAATTCCTCATGTCCTTTCTCCTTGCCTCCTTCTCAAAACACATTGGAGGAGGAAATTCAAGGTCTCTTCCCTTAGGTCTCCTCATCCAATGCATTTTGAGAAGGTGGTTAGGAGAGAGGACACAAGTAGCCAAGGAAAGACAAGTTGAGAAAGGAGTTACTCCTCCAATACCCCACAATGCACCTGGCATGCTAATGATCCTCTCATTCCCAGGAGGAAATTACATGTTCGTAAGGTGCAATCTGGCCCCACCATATGAGGTTCACCCTGCTGGCAGGAAGTGATGCGCAGAGGGGGTGAGGTGAGGTTCAGTGAGGTTCAATCAGAACAGCAGGACTCAGTCGGACACCACTTATCCCAGGGGGCGTAATAACAAACTACACCACAGACTATGGTTTAAGGGGCTAAAGGCACTCAATCCTAGGGTTCAAGTCTAATTCCAGTACTATCTGTGGCCAAACGCATATGCAGCCAAATGGCAAATTATTAGGTGACAGAAGGTGGCAGAAGAGGTGATCTATTTCTGGGACCCTGGCTGGCATCAACCCTCCATCCCTCAAGCCCTGGCACCAACCCTCCAACCATCCAACAGACAGAGGGGTAGTTGAGAGATGTAATCCCATCATGGCCAATGGATCAATGGGATTTCTATGCATATTCTGTCAACTGACTTTATAACAAGATAAACCCAAGTTATCTGACTTTGGTATGTCTTAAAAATGACTTTTATTTCTGCTCTTAAATCCATTTTCGTTGAACTGCTATAAACGAAAATGGATAGCCACGAAATGTACACACACTCAACATGAAGGAAATTAGGCATATTCTTGTTTTAAAGTGAGTGAGACCATATTTCTCACTCTTAGCACGTTCAAAGAGGGGGGAGCAGAAGAGGGGGAGCAGAATGTTGGAGATGAGATGGAGCAATAATATTACTGATGAAGGAGAGATAGAGAGAGAGAAAGAGGGAGTATGATTGTGTGTGTGTGTATGTGTGTGTCCCGACATGCAGCAGGACTCCGGCAGAACTCCCATCAGAGTGACTGATGGTTTGGATATGTGGATATGGATATGTGGGGCTGTGGAGGGCCACGGTCAGGGCCCAAGTGACAGAGAGACAGCTGGGAGGGAGGGATAGAGGGATGGAGGGAGGGAGAGAAGGATGACTGGAGCTGATCTGTTAACCTCAAGCTGTGCACTGAACAGTAAAAGAAGAGAAGGGGAGAGAGTGGGGGGAGAGAAATTAGAAAAAGGAGAGAGAGCTAGTAAAATAGAGAGACTGAAGGAGAAAGAGAAGGTGAGACAGGTGGATGCAGAAAGGAGGAGAAAGAGACAGAAAGAAAGACAGAAAGAGAAAAGAGAATGATTTAAAAGGTGAGAAAGGGGTGTTTGTAGAACCTGACAGGGGTGTGACGTGGAGTGACAGGTGGGAGAACGTGAGGGCACTGCAGATACCATGTTTGTTGTTGTTTGTCCTACTTTGCATTGATTGGAGGGCAGGGTGACAATGTCCCGGGTTTTGCCATTGGTTACAGCAACCATCTTGCAACCTTTAATCGATTGTACAGTACAGAGCCAAAATACTTTGCTATACGCATCATACCAAACTCCCAGATGTTTGTGTCACACTGTTGTGTAAGTCTCTGAGGGGATTTCCCCTGGCTGACTGACAGTGCTGTTCTGCCTGCTCTTTGATCAACTGAGATTCTTCATAAACAGACAGACAGCACTGTGTAATCTGGCTCACAGAAACAGGCACAGTCACGGTAAAATGGCTCTGAAGAAAGCACTCGCTAGTTATATTGTCTGCATCTCAAATGGCACCCTATTCCCTTTCTGCATCCCAAATGGCACCCTATTCCCTTTATAGGGCCCCTTGTTTTCAAAAGCAGTGCACTATATGGGGACTAGGGTGCCATTTTGGATGCAGGCCATGTATAGAATCTAGGGATTCTGGGAGAATCTAGGCCTCGTCTCCAGGGAGGGGGAACATGATGGACATGAAAGCTAGCATATACCTAGCCAAGAAAAGAAAGTCACTTGTTGAGCATAACCATGTTTCAGGACATGCTGTTAGTGCTAGTGTATAGGTACTGAGCCTCTGTCTACTGCACCTGTATCCTCTCATACACACACACACACACACACACACACACACACACACACACACACACACACACACACACACACACACACACACACACACACACACACACACACACACACACACACACACATACACACACACACACTGCCTGAACAGGTAGGAGCAACATGGTGGCTGAGTCAAACAACAGGTCTCTCACAGCTTCCAGACAACACAGACACACACAGGCGCACGCACACACTTATCTAAAGGGTCAGCTGAGCATCTGTCCTCTATCCTCCCAGTTGAAACATGTTTTTTAAGTGACTGATAGTCCAGACAGACAGCTGTATCTAAGGTAAGAGCCCTATAATATGGATCAACGTTGTGAGGGGGCGGATCAGCCACTGTGAGACACTCATCTGGCTTTCTTTCAGACCAAAGTAAAGCACAGTCGAAAAGCAACTGGTAAACATACACTACCGTTTAAAAGTTTGGGGTCACTTAGAAATGTCCTTGTTTTTGAAAGAAAAGCAAATTACAGTGTAGACATTGTTAATGTTGTAAATGACTATTGTAGCTGCCATCAACTCCTGTGTTCAAATGGCACGTTGTGTTAGCTAATCAAAGTTTATCATTTTAAAAGTCTAATTGATCATTAGAAAACCCTTTTGCAATTATGTTAGCACAGCTGAAAACTGTTGTTCTGATTAAAGAAGCAATAAAACTGGCCTTATTTAGACTAGTTGAGTATCTGGAGCAACAGCATTTGTGGGTTCGATTACAGGCTCAAAATGTTCAGAAACAAAGAACTTTATTCTGAAACTCGTCAGTCTATTCTTGTTCTGAGAAATTGACAAGAAACTAAAGATCTCCTACAACGCTGTGTACTACTCCCTTCACAGAACAGCGCAAACTGGCTCTAACCAGAATAGAAAGAGTAGGAGGCCCCTGTGCACAACTGAGCAAGAGGACAAGTACATTAGAGTGTCTAGTTTGAGAAACAGATGCCTCACAAGTCCTCAACTGGCAGATTCATTAAATAGTACCCTCAAAATACCAGTCTCAACGTCAACCGTAAAGAGGCGACACCAGGATGCTGGCCTTCTAGGCAGAGTTGCAAAGAAAAAGCCATATCTCAGAATGGCCAATAAAAAGAAAGGATTAAGATGGGCAAAAGAACACAGACACTGGACAGAGGAAGATTGGAAAAAAGTGTTACGGACAGACAAATCTAAGTTTGAGGTGTTCGGATCACAAAGAAGAACATTTGTGAGACGCAGAAAAAATTAAAAGATGCTGGAGGAATGCTTGATGCCACCTGTCAAGCACATGGTGGAGGCAATGTGATGGTCTGGGGGTGCTTTGGTGGTGGTAAAGTGGGAGATTTGTATAGGGTAAAAGGGATCTTGAAGAAGGAAGGCTATCACTCCATTTTGCAACACCATGCCATACCCTGTGGACGGCGCTTAATTGGAGCCAATTTCCTCCTACAACAGGACAATGGCCCAAAGCACAGCTCCAAACTATGCAAGAACTATTTAGGGAAGAAGCAGTCAGCTGGTATTCTGTCTATAATGGAGTGGCCAGTACAGTCACCGGATCTCAACCCTATTGAGGTGTTGTGGGAGCAGCTTGACCGTATGGTACGTAAGAAGTGCCCATCAAACCAATCCAACTTGTGGGAGGTGCTTCCGGAAGCATGGGGTGAAATCTCTTCAGATTACCTCAACAAATTGTCAACTAGAATGCCAAAGGTCTGCAAGGCTGTAATTGCTGCAAATGGAGGATACTTTGGCAAAAGCAAAGTTTCATGACATAATAATAATTTTTTAACCTTGTCAACATCTTTACTATATTTCCTATTAATTTTGCAACTCATATAATGTATGTTTTCATGGAAAACAAGGACATTTCTAAGTGATCCCAGACTTTTGAATGGTAGTGTACATACATAGATGTCTGCATGGATTCCAGCGCGTGTGTGTGTGTTGGTGAATAACATGCCTTGGCTGAATCTCAGGGCTGGCTGCAGCAGGCTGTGAGACAAGCTGTCTGTCCACTTGGTCCACAACACTCATTACATTACAGTTATCCTAAAGTTCTTCCCCTCTGTGAACTGAACACACACACACGCGCATGCGCGCGCGCACACACACACACACACACACACACACACACACACACACACACACAGTAAACAGTAACTGCTGGTAAACAGTAACTGCTGGTAAACAGTACCTCATGGTAAACAGTAACTCATGGTAAACATTAGCTCACGGTAAACAGTATCTCAGCAGAATGACTGTGAATGCTCAGTGGAATCAGCCTGAATCACTACATTACACTGCAAACTATACAAATAGGAAGTAAAAACACATCTAATGACATTCATTCACCTGCCTACAGAAAAACACAAAACTAAAACTGAAAACAACAAAGTAATCTCCCTCATTATCTAATTTCTCTGGCCAGGGGGCGGCAGCGAAACAAAAGCTATTTTCATGTTCATAAAAAAAGAGCTGACTGATGCTTGAATCTGCTGAGAGGGATGAGAGTGGAGTCTGACCAACCTGCCTCTGACTGAAGTGTTTTTGAAGAGTGATGGGAGCGGTCATAGTGTGTGTGTGTGTGTGTGTGTGTGTGTGTGACCGTACAGGCTCTCTCATGTCTCCTCTCCCCTCTTGAGGCAGTATCCAATCAGCAGTCTAGCCCAAGTTTAACAAAATCCATCCCAACTTCACTTCTCAGAGGGAAAAGTCCCTGTGAGTGACTGATATTATCAGCAGTTTGGCCTAGGTCAAAGAGGTTAGAGTAGACCCACTATTAATGGTCTTCAGAGCCACATCAAATCGACTCACGGGACATATTTGGGGAGGCGGATAGCCTAGTGGTTAGAGCGTTGGAATAGTAACCGAAAGGTTGCAAGAGCGAATCACAGAGCTGACAAGGTACAAATCGGTTGTTCTGCCCACTGCCCACTAACCCACTGTTCCTAGGCCGTCATTGAAAATAAGAATTTGTTCTAAACTGACTTGCCTAGTTAAATAAAGGTTAAATAAAAGATAATAATACTTAGCTCGTGGGTTGCAGGTTTGAGACACAATTCAGATCAACAAGTCATTGGCCTCCTAGTGAAGTGAAACTGAAAACCAATCCTCTCCCTCTCTCCCTCCCTACCCCCCATTGCTCCCTTGCTCGCTCCCTTGCTCGCTCCCTTGCTCACTCCCTCCCTTCTGCTCACTCCCCCTGCTCCCTCCCTCCCCTTGCTCCCTCTCTCTATCTCAGGGATAAAGTGAATGTGCTGATGCAGCTAGAGTAAGAAGAGAATGTAACTAACTATCTCCCTGGTGATGCCCTGAGGCAGTACTCTCTGTCAGTTCCTTCCTCTCTCCCAACCTTCCCACTTTAGTATCATTCTGCTTGGCCCATCCAAACTATCCGGCTATGGCTCCTTGATGAAGACAAAAAGACAGGTTAGAAAAAATATATATATATTTTCATAGTTGTGGAGGAGAAACCACCGCAGAAAGTTGAACTTGTCAAAGAGAGGAATAGACCTTGAAAAGTAGACGGCTGAGAGAGAGAGAGAGAGAGAGCGAGAGAGAGAGAGAATACAGACCACAAATTCCAAATGGCTATACTTAAACTCTAACAGCTCTGGTGTCTTCCCCAATATTTGGAACAAAGGACTGATCAACCCAATCCACAAAAGTGGAGACAAATTTGACCGTGGGATATGCGTCAACAGCAACCGTGCGAAAATCCTCTGCATTATCATTAACAGCAGACTCCTACATTTCCTTAGTGAAAACAATGTCCTGAGCAAATGTCAAATTGGGTTTTTACCAAATTAACATACGTCAGATCACATATTCACCCTGCACACCCTAATTGACAAACAAATAAACCAAAACAAAAGCAAAGTCTTCTCATGCTTTGTTGATAAATTGTTTTATTTTGACTCAATTTGGCATGAGGGTCTGCTATATAAACTGATGGAGACTGTTGTTGGAGGAGCAGCACCTAGATCTAATGCACAGATTCTGTCAGACCTGGGCCTTGACAGTGAATCTCAGTAAGACAAAAATAATGGTGTTGCAAAAAAGATCCAGTTGCCAGGACTACAAATTCCATCTAGACACCATTCCCTTAGAGCACAAAGAACGATACCTACCTGGGCCTAAACATCAGCACCACAGGTAACTTCCACAAAGCTGTGAACGATCTGAGAGACAAGGCAAAAAAAGCCTTCTACGCCATCACAAGGAACATCAAATTCGACATCTCAATTAGGATCTGGCAAAAAATACTTGAATCAGTTATAGAACACATTGCCCTCTATAGCAGTGACCAACCAAGAATTCACAAAATGGGACAAACACCAAGTTGAGACTCTCCGTGTACAAAGTAAAACCCCAAATAATACACGCAGAGCAGAATTAGGACTATACCTGCTAATGATCAAAATCCAGAAAAGAGACGTTAAATTCTACAACCACCTTCCATAACAAAGCCATCACTTATACTTTGGTTTTTGCATTCTAGAGTCTGAAAGGGTTCTTCTGCTGTCCCCATAGGAGAACCCTTTGAAGAACCCTTTCTGGTTCCATGTAGAACCCTTTCCAAAGAAGGTTTTGAATGGAACCAAAAAGGGTTATCCAATGGGGACGGCCATAAAACCCTTTTTTTCTAAGAGTGTACAGAGAGATGAACCTAGAGAAGAGTCCCCTCAGCCAGCTGATTATGGGGCTCTGTTCACAAACACAAACAGACCTGACAGAGCCGAAGGACAGCAACACAATTAGACCCAACCAAATCATGAGAAAGCAAAAAGATAATTACTTGACACATTAGAAATAATTAACCAAAAAACAGAGCAAACTGGAATTATATCTGGCCCTAAACAGAGAGTACACAGTGGCAGAATACCTGACCACTGCAACTGACCCAAAATAAAGGAAAGCTTTGAATATGTACAGACTCAGTGAGCATAGCCTTGCTATTGAGAGAGGCCGCCGTAGGCAGACCTGGCTGTCAAGAGAAGACAGACTATGTGCACACTGCCCACAAAATGAGGTGGAAACTGAGCTGAAATTCCTAACCTCCTGCCAAATGTATGACCATATTCAAGACACACATTTGCCTCAAATAACACAGTCCCACAAAGAATTTGAAAGCAAATCACATTATTATAAACTCCCATATCTATTAGGTGAAATACCACAGTGTGCAAACACAGCAGCAAGATGTGTGACCTGTTGCCATATGAAAAGGGCAACCAGTGAGTGACAAACTCCATTGTCTGTATTCTTTTGAAACTCTTGTTGTGAAAAAGAGAGAGAAACAGAGACCGAGAGAGGGCAAGATTTCTTCCTCAGCTTAGAGACAGCCTTGACAGAGCAACAGAAGGTCTTGCACCCTGCTCACGTTCCATTGCCTTTTAGAACCAAAACAAGTAAATATAGCAACAATTAAAAAGCTGCGCAGAGCACAGTTTAACCCCAACGTCTCACTATCGCCCCAACCTCACAGAGGAGACCACAAAGGACCAGGCTGACTTAAAATAGACTTAACGTGGGATCAAGGAGTGATCACGACTGACCTCATCACAGAGAGAACTAGGGGAAGAGAGAGCTAATGAGAGAGGTAGAGAGAAATATAAAGGGGAGTGATTCAACAAGGGGGTGAGGAGGAAGATAGAGGGGGGATAGAAAGGTAGAGGGAAAGTGATTCTGTAAGAGGGGGATGAAGAGAGAAAGAAAGAACGAAATAAATATATCATGTAGGTAGACATGGGAGGGGTTGGACTTAGCTTAGCTATTCATTGCTTCCTCTCCTTTCCTCCTTCTTAAAATTCCACACATCCCACATTGGTTGGAATCAATTAACATTAGTGCACCCATCACACTGCCGCCTATCCCCAGGCGTGCTATCACACATAGCATGATCTCTACACCCCTCATGTGAGTGTCAGCCCCTCAGTGGCATGCGTCCTCTTCATGGGCCTAATTGAAGCAGGTGTAAAATAAGTCCTGCATTAGCGCCTGTTATGCGTTACACACACTGACAGTGACGGCCAATTATACTGCAGGAATGTATTCAGCTCACAAAGCCTTATGGTTGTGTCCCACATGACACCCTATTCCCTACATAGTGTACTACTTTTGAGCCCCATAGGCCCTGGTCAAAAGTAGTGCACTACATTGGGTATAGGGTGTCATTTGGGACAAATACTATGTCCTTGGCAGAGCACGACACGCATTATTATGGGGAATAGGTTTTTCCCCTAATAGGGAATGTATTCATACAAAGTTGGAAACTAATATTTGAAAGTTTTCACACATTTCAATAAAAGAGGGAGAGGTGGAATGGGATGTAAAATGCCAAACGTTGAACATGTTTAAATATGTCAGTTCAGTGGCTCTCCAAGTAAGTTGGTTGAATAAAGTGGACCTGGTTAAAGACCTTTTAAGTTTGAGCTTTTACCTAGACTGATGTTGTCTGGTAACAATTTACTGTAGCCCCCACTCATAAAGTGCACTTTGTTATGCACTGTAGTGCTGTAAATTATGTATGGAAATATGTGCTCCTTACACACACACACATACACACACAGTTTGTTTCTGGTTATTTCAAATGGTTATTTAGTCATTTATTAAGCTACAGATGAAATAAGTTATGATGAACTTGCAAGGTGATGAACTTGATGCTCCTTTCCAATACATATTGAGGGTGTTATTCTGGTGACATGATAGATATCCCCCTCAAAATTATCTATCTATCTCCACTGTAACCAAACACATTATGAGAATAATAGACCATTTTGAGGGGGAAATCTCCACTGTAACCAAACACATTATGAGAATGATAGACCATTTTGAGGGGGATATCTCCACTGTAACCAAACACATTAGGAGACTGATAGACCATTTTGAGGGGGAAATCTCCACTGTAACCAAACACATTAGGAGACTGATAGACCATTTTGAGGAGGATATCTCCACTGTAACCAAACACATTAGGAGACTGATAGACCATTTTGAGGTGGATATCTCCACTGTAACCAAACACATTAGGAGACCGATAGACCATTTTGAGGGGGAAATCTCCACTGTAACCAAACACATTATGAGACCGATAGACCATTTTGAGGGGGATATCTCCACTGTAACCAAACACATTATGAGACCGATAGACCATTTTGAGGGGGATATCTCCACTGTAACCAAACACATTATGAGACCGATAGACCATTTTGAGGGGGAAATCTCCACTGTAACCAAACACATTAGGAGACTGATAGACCATTTTGAGGGGGATATCTCCACTGTAACCAAACAC
>QNTS01000888.1:0-14180 GCA_003317085.1 Hucho hucho | reverse complement strand
GATAGACCATTTTGAGGGGGAAATCTCCACTGTAACCAAACACATTATGAGACCGATAGACCATTTTGAGGGGGATATCTCCACTGTAACCAAACACGTTATGAGAATGATAGACCATTTTGAGGGGGAAATCTCCACTGTAACCAAACACATTATGAGACCGATAGACCATTTTGAGGGGGATATCTCCACTGTAACCAAACACATTATGAGACTGACAGACCATTTTGAGGGGGATATTTTATAGAGTGCCAAGAGTGCTTACCAAGGGTACACGATGAGGAAGGGAACAGTTAAACAGCACATGCACAATGACCAGACAGTACCCAGAACTCTGTCTTGACTTCTGAATATTCCCGCCTCGTCATTATACAAGGCAAAAATAACTTTATTGGCAACAACAGAAGGTGCATTACAGAGCAAATCAAAGGCATAACTGCTTCACCAACCTATGTTCAGAGACTAGCCTAGACAGTGCCTGCCAGAACTCTGTCTTGACCTTTTGTGTCTCATCATTATATGCCAACAAGGAAGAAAAAAATACTTTATTGGCAACAACAGTAGGTACATTATTGAGCAAATCGAAGAGATAACTGCCAGACTGACCTCCGATTACAATAATGCTCACCATTCAACTTCCCTCTGCTGGGCTGGAATACAGTCCAAAACACAGAAGGACTGAGGGGACAGGACAGATTAAACTTTCTGTCTTCTGGAATTATTGTGAAACCTTCATTGGCACTGTTGGCACAGTCCAAGGCATATTCAAAAATACATTTTATATAGATAGCTACCTAGATATTTGCAGGCAGTCTGCTTCTCATCACAGCTTTCCTTTGACACCCATTTTGGCATTTGCAAAACCTTCACCACCCTGCTGCTCTCACCAATCACTGGCTCACTAACCAAACAAAGTGCTATACTCTCAGTGATCGTCCCACCCTGGACACACACTCAGCTGGGTCCACACACTATTTCATCCCTCGCAGGAAATCACACTGAGCTGGTGACTAAAATCAAATGACATCTTATGAGGCGTCTCCAAATCAAATCAAATTTATTTGTCACATACTCATGGTTACCAGATGTTAATGCGAGTGTAGCGAAATGCTTGTGCTTCTAGTTCCGACCATGCAGTAATATCTAACAAATAATCTAACAATTTCACAACAACTACCTTATACACACAAGTGTAAAGGGATGAATAAGAATATGTACATAAAAATATATGGATGAGCGATGGCCGAACAGCATAGGCAAGATGCAGTAGATGGTATAGAGTACAGTATATACATATGAGATGAGTAATGTAGGGTATGTAAACATTATATAAAGTGGTATTGTTTAAAGTGGCTAGTGATACATTTATTACATCAATTTTTTTTATTACTAAAGTGGCTAGAGATTTGAGTCAGTATGTTGGCAGCAGCCACTCAGTGTTAGTGATGGCTGTTTAACAGTCTGATGGCCTTGAGATAGAAGCTGTTTTTCAGTCTCTCGGTCCCAGCTTTGATGCACCTGTACTGACCTCGCCTTCTGGATTATAGCGGGGTGAACAGGCAGTGGCTCGGGTGGTTGTTGTCCTTGATTATCTTTTTGGCTTTCCTGTGACATCGGGTGGTGTAGGTGTCCTGGAGGACAGGTAGTTTGCCCCCGGTGATGCGTTGTGCAGACCTCACTACCCTCTGGAGAGCCTTACGGTTGTGGGCGGAGCAGTTGCCGTACCAGGCGGTGATACAGCCCGACAGGATGCTCTCGATTGTGCATCTGTAAAAGTTTGTGAGTGTTTTTGGTGACAAGCCGAATTTCTTCAGCCTCCTGAGGTTGAAGAGGTGCCTTCTTCACCACGCTGTCTGTGTGGGTGGACCATTTCAGTTTGGTCCTTTGTGGTCTCCTCTGTGAGGTTGGGGCGATAGTGAGACGTTGGGGTTAAACTGTGCTCTGCGCAGCTTTTTAATTGTTGCTATATTTACTTGTTTTGGTTCTAAAAGGCAATGGAACGTGAGCAGGGTGCAAGACCTTCTGTTGCTCTGTCAAGGCTGTCTCTAAGCTGAGGAAGAAATCTTGCCCTCTCTCGGTCTCTGTTTCTCTCTCTTTTTCACAACAAGAGTTTCAAAAGAATACAGACAATGGAGTTTGTCACTCACTGGTTGCCCTTTTCATATGGCAACAGGTCACACATCTTGCTGCTGTGTTTGCACACTGTGGTATTTCACCTAATAGATATGGGAGTTTATAATAATGTGATTTGCTTCCAAATTCTTTGTGGGACTGTGTTATTTGAGGCAAATGTGTGTCTTGAATATGGTCATACATTTGGCAGGAGGTTAGGAATTTCAGCTCAGTTTCCACCTCATTTTGTGGGCAGTGTGCACATAGCCTGTCTTCTCTTGACAGCCAGGTCTGCCTACGGTGGCCTCTCTCAATAGCAAGGCTATGCTCACTGAGTCTGTACATATTCAAAGCTTTCCTTTATTTTGGGTCAGTTGCAGTGGTCAGGTATTCTGCCACTGTGTACTCTCTGTTTAGGGCCAGATATAATTCCAGTTTGCTCTGTTTTTTGGTTAATTATTTCTAATGTGTCAAGTAATTATCTTTTTGCTTTCTCATGAGTTATGACACGTCATTCTATGAAATCTGTGTCTCAGTGCTTTGATTTGCCCACAAGCATTCTGATGCTACTACTCAAACAGTCCGCCGTTTATATGTCTCCACAACATCTATTTACACATCTCTTTTTGACAGACCTCTACCTCCACAAATCAGGGGTAACTCTGTAACTGGATATATGACAAACAGCTGACAGCAAATCAGTAACCTATTAAATAACACAAACAGAGCCTGGGAAGGTGAGAAATGCACAGCCCAACATCTATTAAATTCCCCTGGAAGCCTCTATTACTCTGTTAGACAGACTAACACTGTTCACTCTGAAACAGCAGGCGGGCATCTGACAAGGTGGCCTGACATTTAAATAACAAGTGTGCAGAGAAACATGTAGTATTTTAAACTTGAAGGTAGCCCCATGGCCCCTGGGGCACTGTGAGAATGAAGGAAACCTTAGAACAAAAGGTTTAAATTCTGCTGCCGTTACCTTCAGTGGTCTCTCCTCTGTCTGAAGAGTGCGCACACATGCAGGCAGGTGCAAGCACACACACACACAAACACACACAGACGCAGACCAACACACTCACACAGCCTCAGTGCAGATAGAACATCTGGAGGGTGAACAGTGGCTGATTCAAATTGCACATGAAAAAGCGTGCAGTTTATTCAGATTGAATATTCCCAATTCAATTTGGAGACATTGATCAGTCATGTGGTTATAAAGCTGAGTGGCTTTGGTGCTGTGAGCAGAGCAGATACCTGGATCAATGCCAGGTGACTGCACAGCCACCACTCGATGCACCCTGGGAGGAAGAAACTCCAAATGAAAAGCTGGACAGAATAACATTATGCTCAGTAGCTCTTTTTCTTTATGGTTGAATACAATCACAGAATGGATATGGGTTTTACTGTAAAAACAAAACAGAAGAACTACTGCTAGGTAAACTCTCCATACAGGTACAGTGAGGGAAAAAAGTATTTGATCCCCTGCTGATTTTGTAAGTTTGCCCACTGACAAAGAAATTATCAGTCTATAATTTTAATGGTAGGTTTATTTGAACAGTGAGAGACAGAATAACAACAAAAAAATCCAGAAAAACGCATGTGAAAAATGTTATAACTTGATTTGCATTTTAATGAGGGAAATAAGTGTTTGACCCCCTCTCAATCAGAAAGATTTCTGGCTCCCAGGTGTCTTTTATACAGGTAATGAATTGAGATTAGGAGCACACTCTTAAAGGGAGTGCTCCTAATCTCAGCTTGTTACCTGTATAAAAGACACCTGTCCACAGAAGCAATCAATCAGATTCCAAACTCTCCACCATGGCCAAGACCAAAGAGCTCTCCAAGGATGTCAGGGACAAGATTGTAGACCTACACAAGGCTGGAATGGGCTACAAGACCATCGCCAAGCAGCTTGGTGAGAAGGTGACAAAGGTTGGTGCGATTATTCGCAAATGGAAGAAACACAAAAGAACTGTCAATCTCCCTCGGCCTGGGACTCCATGCAAGATCTCACCTCGTGGAGTTGCAATAATCATGAGAACGGTGAGGAATCATCCCAGAACTACACGGGAGGATCTTGTCAATGATCTTAAGGCAGCTGGGACCATAGTCACCAAGAAAACAATTGGTAACACACCATGCCGTGAAGGACTGAAATCCTGCAGCNCATGTACTTTCAAATCTTGGGTGAGAACCTCAGCCAGGGCATTGAAAATGGGTCGTGGATGGGTATTCCAGCATGACAATGACCTAAAACACACGGCCAAGGTAACAAAGGAGTGGCTCAAGAAGAAGCACATTAAGGTCCTGGAGTGGCCTAGCCAGTCTCCAGACCTTAATCCCATAGAAAATCTGTGGAGGCAGCTGAAGGTTCGAGTTGCCAAACGTCAGCCTCGAAACCTTAATGACTTGGAGAAGATCTGCAAAGAGGAGTGGGACAAAATCCCTCCTGAGATGTGTGCTAACCTGGTGGCCAACTGCAAGAAACATCTGACCTCTGTGATTGCCAACAAGGGTTTTGCCTCCAAGTACTGAGTCATGTTTTGCAGAGGGGTCAAATACTTATTTCCCTCATTAAAATGCAATTCCATTTATAACATTTTTCACATGCGTTTTTCTGGAATTTATTTTTGTTATTCTGTCTCTCACTGATCAAATAAACCTACCATTCAAATTATAGACTGATCATTTCTTTGTCAGTGGGCAAACGTACAAAATCAGCAGGGGATCAAATACTTTTTTCCCTCACTGTAGATGTTTCCAGCCTTGAGAATAAGCCCTGTGTTCGTAGGAAGTAAGCTAGTTGGACTATAGCTGGTTCGTTGATATTCCAGCCTGTAACGGCCCTTACTGGGCCAGTCTCATCAACAGAACTACTGTACACCATTACATATAGAAATAGGACCACTGACAGTGGACTACATTTTACAGCAGCAAAGAGACAAATGGACTCATATTCAGGATTGGATTATTATCTTGTTCCACACAACCTTACTGACTTGATTCAAAACTGTACAATTGGTTCCATACATATCTCAGATCATGCATTAATTACTTTGGACTTGCTTGTATATATAACCCTAGACGTTCCTCCTTCAATCCTGTCTCCTGATCTAAAAACATTTATTCCTCTGCTGACCGGTCACGGAGGGGTTATTCCCATTAAAATGTCTGAAAGGGACGAATTTGTCCTCTGGTCAGTTCAATAAGGAAAACAATCCCAATTCATAGCAGCACTGACCACAGTAATTAGCGATACGTCTCTGTGGGTCCAACCAGGGATGTAGTGAAGGGTAAACGCAGGTCAACGCAGTTTATTTTGTTTGACCCTTTCTTCTTATCTTGAAGAAAGAAGAAAAGCTCTTGACTAAAGAACATCCATGTAGACAATGGAATGATGCTGGAGATCATGAATATGATGTTAAAAATGGTTGAAGTTCCCTTCTAAAGTAATTTTAGCAATACCACTTGCTTAGGGATGGATCGACATTTACAGAATGGTTACCTGGAGGAAAATGGGGGAGGGTCATGTTTTTCATTTTCAGTCAAGGGGAGGGTTTAGTATTTTTAAATCTAGTCCAGGGGAGGGTAATGTAATTTGTAATTGACGAAATGTCAATATTTATCAGTGTTTTAGAATTAGTTGCTTATTAGGCTATTTTATCGATGTGTGCCTGATGCCGCCCATCATCTCCGATTCTCCGCTGGGCGCATAATATCATGTGCGCCTATAGGCTATTAAGTGTGGTCTCAATCAAATGATCCATAAGCTATAAAATACCCGGGACAGACGTGACTCCGACACATAGCTGAGGAGACAAAAAGTAGACTTTGCTTGGGAAGTAATCTCTCGTTGGGTTAAGCCACGGAAGAAGAGTAGCCAGTAGGTTAAAGCTTACATTTTTCTGCGTCGGTAGGCCTACTCTGTCCGGGGTGGTGCTCAGATTCCTGACAATGTCTCAGATTTAATTGTTTGCAAACAGGGACAGTTTCGTTGCAAACAAGACACGCTGATTTGGCATTGGAGAAATATGATAAGATGAACACCTAGGCCTCTCTCTCTGTCCATTCTTAGTCTGTAATTTCATTAAATTTGTGTGGTATAAAAAAAAATATTCTGCTAATATGTCAAATGACATAGAATTGCATGGACTGTTTATGAAAGGCAATTTTTTCTTGGATCTGCAAATACGATGATAGATTCATGCAACCCTTTTACTATAAAGGAGAGCTTTCCACAGCGGCGTGTATTCATGGATGCCAAGGGAAGCCAGACTTCCCCAAATATTTCACCAATTAAAAAACAAATATTAGAAAATCATTTATCTTTCTGCTTTCTGGGTGTTCAGAATTTTCCATCAATTCGCAAGTGGCTGAATCTCACCTGAGAAATAATCGGAGGGAAACAGCGCCCCTCTGTCTCAATACATGTAGTCCATGTATCTGATGCTGTCTGGAACAAAAGAGTATGACATGTTGCCGCTGTAGCATTTGATTGATTAATGCCAGCATGTATTTGGCCTCCCTTGACAAAACAATCATATGGAAGAAGTTTGAACCACCAAGACTCTTCCTAGAGATGGCCGCCAGACCAAACTGAGCAGTCGGGGGAGAACGGCCTTGGTCAGGGAGGTGACCAAGAACCCGATGGTCACTCTGACAGAGATCCAGAGTTCCTCTGTGGAGATGGGAGAACCTTCCAGAAGCACCACCATCTCTGCATCAGTCCACCAATTAGGCGTTTATGGTAGAGAGGCCAGACGGAAGCCACATGACAATCCGCTTGGAGTGTGCCAAAAGGCACCTAAAGGACTCTCAGGCCATGAGAAACAAGATTCTCTGGTCTGATGAAACCAAGTTTGAACTCTTTGGCCTGAATGCCAAGCGTCACGTCTGGAGGAAACCTGGCACCATCCCTACGGTGAAGCATGTTGGTGGCTGCATCATGCTGTGGGAATGTTTTTCAGCGTCAGGGACTGGGAGACTAGTCAGGATGGAGGGAAAGATGAACGGAGAAAAGTACAAAGAGATCCTTGATGAAAACCTGCTCCAGAGTGCTCAGGACCTCAGACTAGGGTGAAGGTTCACCTTCCAACAGGACAATGACCCTAAGCACACAGCAAAGACAACGCAGGAGTGGCTTCAGGACAAGCCTTTGAATGGCCTTGAGTGGCCCAGCCAGAGCCCGGACATGAACCCGATCAAACATTTCTGGAGACCTGAAAATCGCTGTGCAGTGACGCTCCCCATCCAACCTGACAGAGCTTGAGTGGATCTGCAGAGAAGAAATGGGGAAACTCCCCAAACACAGGTGTACCAACTTTGTAGCGTCATACCCAAGAAGACTTGAGCCTGTAATCGCTGCCAAAGGTGCTTCAACAAAGTAAGGAGTAAAGGGTCTGAATACTTATGTAAATGTGATATTTCAGTTTTTTGATTTGTCTAAAAACCTGTTTTTGCTTTTTCATTATGGGGTACTGTGTGTAAATTGATGAGGAAAGCCTTATTCCATTTTAGAATTAGGTTGTAACAAAACAAAATGTGGAAAAAGTCAAGGTGTCTAAATACTTTCCCGAATGCTCTGTATATGGCCACTGGCCTGAGATGTTTCAATATGTAGCCTAGATGTAGCCTAGTAGGCTCATGTTAACTAGCTAGCTAACCTAGCTGGTTCATTGTTGCCCATGCAAGGAAGTTAGGCTACCTAGCTAAAATGTTTGCTAGCCTATGCAAACAAAAACTAAAAGCGTACAGAGCCATAGACCGTTTTGCCAACATGAAAGAAAGGAGGACGGCATTGGCGTTCAAATAGTCTACAAGTAGAGTGAGTCCCCCCCAAAAATGTACTTGCGAACGCACACAGAAATCAGTACCATGGACAGCCACATGATATTTAGCAACATTGATTGGACTAAATGGTTTTTGCTATCTTTAAGTTTGTTTTCAGTGTATTAAACTAAGCATATACAGCCTTGTTGATTTGATGATCTTACATCCCTTTGATGTTTAAATGTTTAAGTTGAAGTGGTGCTGGAATAGCGGGAGGAAGTGCTCCTGTTGTCTTTGTGCTGACTTGTGGTAACTCTGTTGTTCTAAATAAGTAGTTCTTTAGTAAACCGTCAAAAATATATTAACTTGCTTGACCATGCTGCAGGCCATATAATTGTTTGTTAAATGCAATATTTGCGTTGTGGACTTCACCGGACAGATGTGGCTCTCCGGTTTTGTGATGAAACAAACGTATGTGTAGTTGAATTTATTCCGCCATTGTGTGACTGTTGTCTTTTTGTTGTCATGGTGTTATTGTATATCACGGTGGCGTATAAATGAATATCACAACATAGGGTGAAATATGGAATTTTTACTGGCTTGGCTTCCTCAGTGATTTTACCCACGCACCACTACCGTCTTTCCACCCCCTTGTCCACGGTGGTCTGCGAACCCACAACCTTCTGTCCTGCAGCCCTGTACACTATAATTTTTTTTTAAATCCTGCGTTGCCATGTAATGGTTGCAGAACAAAGAACAGTTTCCAAAACTGCATATCTAAGGCTCTGGTCTGTCCAAGAAGTGAGGGTAAACGGTAGACATGTTCTCTGCTATCCACATTGTTTGAATTATTAGTGGTATAGGGGAAGATCACTTGTTTTTTATCAAGTGTTCAGGGATTTGTCATGTGTTCAGGGAGGGTTTAGGTCAAATTTATTTTGCTGAATGGAGGACCATCCATTTTCATTTCAGAGAGGTCCGATATTCTCCATGTAATCATTATTATAACTCCCTTACAGTTTAAAGTCAGTTAGTTTTGAAGGACACCATGCATGATCAGTAGCTCTCCCACGTTCCAATCTCAGCAGGTCTCCTGTGGTTTCTGATGTGTGTGCCTCTCCAATGTCATCTGGGGCTAGACTGATGCATGGCAGGGGGGCGATAGAGGGTTAGGGGGATAGAGGATCGAAGGTTTGGCCCACCCGTTTCTCGCTCCTTCTTCTGTTTTTTGGTATTCATCACCATTAGCATTCATTAACATGTATTAGCTCTCGTTGTGGTCATTAGGCAGCGGAGCACCGCTGGGCATCTGCAGCCCGTCAGTGTGTCACCGCAGCTGTAATCTTCAGTGACTGAATGAGGATGCCAAGACAAGGGAGATGAGAGGAGGAGAAGATAGGAGAGGAGAGGGAGGGGAAGAGGGGAGAGGAGAGGGAAGGGATCTGAAAAGAGAGGAGATGGGAAGGGGGGAGAGGAAAAGAGAGTGGAGAGGAAAGGAAAAGAAAAGAGGAGAGGTCATGTCAGGTGAGGAGAGAAGGGAGAGGAGAGATGGAATGGCTTTTCTCTCTCTCTCTCTCTCATTTCCAGTGGTAGTGACAGTAAGTGAGGGTGAGACACAGCTGTCTCTCCAGGAGAACCTGGCTTTATAGTCCTCATCTATGGGCAGATGGCCAAACCATATTTCTCTCTTTGAAGTGAGTGCCAATAACAAGAACAACTCTCTCTTTATCCCTCTGTCCTCTCTTCTCTAAATCCCTTCTTCTAAAGGACTCTCATCTCCCATGGCTGTTAAGAATGACCACACCTTCTGTTGTATAGGAACTTTGCGGAAACAACACCAGGTTGTTTGGCACATCATGCTGGACACAGACATGTGATCCTGTGTTGCTCAGTTGGTAAGAGTGTGGCGCTAGCAACACCAGGGTTGTGGGTTTGATTCCTGGTGGGATAACATACGTACACTAACATGTACGCAGTCTGTAGGTAAGTTTGCATAAAAGCTTCTGCTAAATGACCTCTCCCTTTTCATATAGTGGGAAGAGAAATGCTTTAAGATAAATAATATATGCAGGATGTAAATGACTTGCAGATGTCATTGATAACATACTGCATACAAGCCCACCCATGGCACTGAAAGTCTTGCCCTAACAAATGAGGCAATCCTACCATTCAACATCAACACACAACAAAACAACTGTTACAGTAGGCTACAGTTAAATCACTATAATACATAGAAGATGCTACACTCTTAGAAAAAAAGGTGCTTTCTAGAACCTAAAACAGTTCTTCGGCTGTCCCCATAGAAGAACCCTTTGAATAACCCTTTCCACAGACGGTTCTACATGGAACCCAAAATAGTTCTACCTGGAACCAAAAAGGGTTATCCTATGGGGATAGCCGAAGAACACTTTTGGAACCCTTTTTTCTAAGTGTGTAGTTCTTAAGAGGTAAGTACAGGGCTGGTAGTGTCTTCCAGAAAATGGCTGAAGCATGAGCCTGCTATAAACACACCATATGTGGATCTCTCTCTCCTCTCTGTCTGTCTCTTACACTCTCTCCCTCTCTCATCCCTCTCCCCTTCATCCTCTCACTCTCTTGCTTCCCAACTCTCTGCACTTCTCTTACTTTCATCTCTATTCCACTCCTTTATTGACTTCTTCACTTTCACGGCTCAGCCCATGGTTCTGCCCTGGCCCTGACAAGTTCACACATTGTAGAAATGATGATAGAACTGTTAACATTTCTTCCCATGTCCCATTCTAAACAGCTTTTCACCAGGCTTGGAGAAAATGTTTGTGTGGAGTCATAAAAATAAGGAATTTTAAAAAGACTCGCAATCAGACATTTATTTCAGTGGGCGGTGAGATTTCTGTAGCCATTGGCATTATGAACCAAATTGCCTTCCCATGCAAGTTAGCATGTACAGTAAGAAAGCCCTTTGAAGAAGAGTCCTTTAATGAAGCTATAGCAAGTGATGGCACAAACAGAGGCATGGGACACTACAGAAATACAAGCTCTTTATTACATTTATAAGCAGCACACAAGCCTATAAAACCCACCTTATAGTAGTCCTTTTGACCAGTAAGATCCCACTGGTATGAACTAATACAATCCTTCATATCTAATTCACACTGGGGTTTCAAAATGACTCTCTTTCCCAAAATGTCAAGGCTTCCCACAAGTCTTGGTTGAAACATTCCTGGAATCAGGCGAGAATAATCCTCCTACCTGAAATTCTGTAAAACCTGGGAATTGTGGGAAAGTAACTGACATTTTAGAACCATACTTCATACACCAGAAAAACGGGACTTGGAAGGCAATGAAATAAATCAAATAACTCATAGATAATGAATGTCTTCTTTGTGAGTGGTTGGGTAATTCTTATCTACGCCATTCTTCATCCTGTTATCTGGGACCAGTGTTCCTGCTGCTGCTGCCAGAAGGAGGCCAAACCATTATTCATCCAGAGCTAACAGACACATCTTGGCTACAGCCATCCAATCCTGCTCATTGTGTTCAGTTTAATTTAAGTTGAACACATTAGTTGAAAACAGGTCTGACATCCTAACTTGAGGGCCTTGTGTTGATGCTTTGGTGTAAAACTTTACCATACCTTTTCAGAAAATTGCATAGGCTTCCCTAAAAAATCTCTGACGTTAGAAAAAACATCAAACTTGAAAGTGAATAGCACAAGGTATGTGGTGAGTAGACAGAACAACACCTGATTTTTCCATCTCGTAGAATCACTAATCACAGGTCTGAGGCAACACCACAGAGTGACAGAAACACGCCCTGTGAGCCCCATCCATTCAGTGGCCATCAGCACACTGTTAGAAGCTCCCCTGAGAGCTCTGGTGATGAGGAGAGCGAGAGATAGGCAGGCTGGGAGACGGACAGACAGAAAGACAGACAGACGGTCCTTGAGGCAGCCTATAGGGAGACAGAGTCACACAGACAGCCGGGACTAACAGCCCCCCAAGGGCTAAAGCTACACTGTCAATCACACACACAGGGGTACAATCTCTCCCCCTCTCCCTCCCTATTGCTGACAGGTGCAGCAGCAGCAGATAAAGAAAAGACAGGATCTTACATCCCTCCCACACGCAATATAATGATATATCATTACACTGTTATGGCTTTGTTACAAAATGACACTTGAGAGACAGACATCTTTTCTCCATTATCAAACAGACCTCCAAGTCACTTAGAAAGCTTCTAACACAATAATTTGCCAAATAGGTTCTATGAAAGCACTCTGTTGCTTATTACAGGCTATTTTCACGGCTTATTAGAACAAAAAAAAGAGGGTGGAAGAGAAAAGAAGAAGACAAATGGAGAGTCCTACCTTGATGTTGTCAAAAGATGTTCTGTTGGTCACATCATACAGCAGCAGGAGAGCTAAGAGAGAGAGACAGGAGCGAAAGAGAGAAAGAGAGAGGAGCGAGAAAGACAGAGAGGAAAGAGAGAGAGAGAAAGAGACAGAAGCGAGAAAGACAGAAGCGAGAAAGACAGAGAGAGGAGAGAGAGAGAGAGAGAGAGAGAGAGCGAAAGAGAGAGAGAGACAGGAGCGAGAAAGACAGAGAGGAGAAAGAGAGAGAGCGAAAGAGAGAGAGAGACAGGAGCGAGAAAGACAGAGAGAGGAGAGAGAGAGAGAGAGACAGGAGCGAGAAAGACAGAGAGAGAGAGAGAGAGAGAGAGAGAGAGTTTGAGTTTTGAATCATCTTTATTGGGTCTGGGAACCCACAACACAATAAACACTCATACAAAACCATATTTACACATCAATTAAAAAGACAACTCCAAATCCTCCTCCACAGTAACTACACACAACAGCCTCTGAATACCCCATATACTCATAAACAGATCAATATTGCTAACAAGTTTATAATAGGCAAACTCAACCCTCAGTCTCGCTGCCAACATTCCCTCCAGCATTCCCACCACATCCACAGAACCCTGTCCCCGAATACTGTTCTTTCGGGTCTTTCATATCGCTAATTTAGCTGCCCCCAACACAAAATTAAGCAACATACACACACCCCTTCGACTAAACCTGTACTTTAGTCCAAATATAAACAGTTGAGAAGAGAAAACCCAGAGCTGAGAACCAGCTATTTATCAGGTCAATCATCCCGACCAACCTGGGACACTGTAAAAACAGATGTGCCAGAGATTCAGACTCAGCACAGAATAGACACCCTTCCCCAACTGTCGGGTCCAGGTGTACCAGATGCATGTTTGTGGCTATAGCTCCATGTATTATCCTCCATTGGAGGTCAGCTGTCCTCTTTTCAATAGGCAGTTTGTATAAAGTCCTCCAACAGCCTTTTGGGGATGCACCTGGACCAAACACACCCGCCCACCTCGTTGATTTTACCCCTTCCAGGGAAGAGGCATGGGACACTTTCACACATATTCTGTACATGGCCTTCTTTCCCATCTCCTTGAACTCCCCCAGCTCCGGAGTATCGAAGGAAAGCAGCATCCCCACGTCTTCCTCGAATGCCCCCGCCGCAGCACTAACAATCAGTGCAGGGAACTCATAATCCAGACCCTCCTTCCACCGATCCGAATTGGAAGTATCAGTCACATACTGCAGATGAAGTACTGGCAGGGAATCACAGACCTCAGCGACGACCTTCCTCAGTAGGCGAGATGATCGGATCCCCGCTCTTTCTCCCAGCTCCTCCAACGATCTGCTCCTACTCCGCATCAGATGACCCAGCTCGGTACACCCCACACCTAACAGGCATGAACGTAGGCTGGCTGAACCCATAGCACGGGACTGGATGGCAGTATTGTAAAACAGAGGCTCTTCAAAAAACCACATCCCTGGTGGCGTGCCGGCCTTACGGGACTTTACAAGAACTCTCCAAGCCTGCATAACAGACTCATAGAATGGAGTCAGGCCAGACAACTCACCCCCTCCAGCTTTAAGAGGAAAAGGTGCATGTCTAAGCCCAAACAGCCTGCTCTCCTCATCAATGTGTAGGCTGTATCTACCCAGCTAGAACCGTCACAGTACAACCTTCTCTGGGCTGCTTGAAGCCGGAAAGCCATGATCCTGGAAGAAATGTCCACCAGGCCTTGCACACCCTCATGCAGTGGCAGGTACAGGGCTGCAGCTTTAATCCAGTGTTGTCCAGACCAGAAGAAATTGACAAGGGTCCTCTGAAGCTCTTGTATCAGACCCCCCGGTGGCTGCAGTATCATTAGTCTGTGCCACAGGGTAGAGGCAGCAAGATTGTTAGCTACCAGTACCCTTCCCCTATAAGACAGCTGAGGTAGCACCCATTTCC
>QNTS01000887.1:456727-467582 GCA_003317085.1 Hucho hucho | reverse complement strand
TGAGGAATACTGTTTTCTCTCAGGCTGCCTGCTGTGTGTGTGTGTGTGTGTGTGTGTGTGTGTGTGTGTGTGTGTGTGTGTGTGTGTGTGTGTGTGTGTGTGTGTGTGTGTGTCCCTGTAAGATTGTTTAGATGATCTGCAAACAGATAGACATTTTCTAACATTAATACTTTTCCCCAGCAGTTTTTAATTGAGTGGAAGAAAACGGTGAAAGACAGGGATTGACCAAGGGTGTTATAAACCAGGCATCTCTCTTAGAGACCAGTGTGGCAACAATGGAGACAATAGCCATTGGTGGCGTTTCAGGTTGTCTTAGTTACAGTTGCGCTGCACAGGTAATTAGATCTTACAACACCTGGAGAAGAGTTTACATCTCAGTAACCACATTGATATGCTTTAGCAATCTTCTGAGATGCACAACTGCAAAAATAGGTGACCTGGAACGTCACCTGTGTGGCTGTAGGTTCCATCAGAGCCATAGGTCTCTCTCTCTATATATAGCTCTCTGGGTTCAATTGTTCATGTATCCATCTGACCTTTGACCTCCAGGGTGTTCTACAAGGTGAAAAGCCGCAGCGCCCACATGAAGAGCCACGCTGAGCGGGAGAAGAAGGAAGCCGCACTCAAACTCAAAGAGGAGGAGGAGCGGGCGGTTGAGGCGGAGGCACGGGCCAGGGAGGCAGCAGAGGTTATGCAGAATGGGAACGGGGGTGGGAATGGAGTAGGAGAACAGGATGAGGTCAGTGATGAGGATGTGCCTTCAGAGACAGAAGATGAAAAGGACGATGACTGGCAGTGAGAGAGGGGAGGAATGGGGGGGGGGCTTGAGAGGGAAGGAAAGACATATCCCACTCCCGGAAAAACAAACGAGTACAAATAATCTTTGTACCTGAAACAATGAGATTGAGTATGGAGGCGTTACAGGTCGTCATTATTACAGACGTGCTGCACAGATGATCAGATCTAAGGAACCACATTTACACAGCCTTCAGAAAATATTCACATTTTGTTGTGTTACAACCTGAATTCAAAAATGGATTACATTTATTTTTCTCACCCATCTACACACAATACCCCATAATAACTAAGTGAAAACATGTTTTTAGAAATGTTTTAAAATGTATTGAAAATGAAATACAGAAATATCTCACTTACATAAATATTCACAATTCTGAGTCAATACATGTTAGAATCACCTTTGGCAGTGATTACAGCTGTGAGTCTTTCTGGGTAAGTCTCTTAGAGCTTTGCACACCTGGATTGTACAATATTTGCACATTATTCTTTAAAAAATTCTTCAATCTTTGTCAAGTTGGTTGTTGCTCATTACTAGACAGCCATTTCCAAGTCTTGCCATAGATTTTCAAGACGATTTTAAGTCAAAACTGTAACTAGGCCACTCAGGAACATTCAATGTCGTCTTGGTCAGCAACAGGTTATTGTCCAGCCTTTCTCTCTAGGATTTTGCCTGTGCTTAGCTCTATTCTGTTTCTTGTCATCCTAAAAAAAACTCCCTAGTGACAAGTATATCCATAACATGAATTATGCAGTCACCACCATGCTTGAAAATATGAAGTGGTACTTAGTGATGTGTTGTTGGATTTGCCCCAAACACGACACGTGGTATTCAGGACAAAGTTAATTTTTTTGCCACATTTTTTGCAGTTTTACTTTAGTGCCTTATTGAAAACAGGATACATGTTTTTGGAATATTTTTATTCTGTACAGGCTTCCTTTTTTTCACTCTGTCATTTAGGTTAGTATTGTGGAGTAACTACAATGTTGTTAATCCATCCTCAGTTTTCTCTTAACAATCAATCAATCAATCAATCAAATGTATTTATAAAGGACTTCTTACATCAGTTGATGTCACAGAGTGCTGTACAGAAACCCAGCCTAAAACCAAACAGCAAGCAATGCAGGTGTAGAAGCCCGGTGGATAGGAAAAACTCCCTAGAAAGGCCAGAACCTAGGAAGAAACCTAGAGAGGAACCAGGCTGTGAGGGGTGGCTAGTCCTCTTCTGGCTGTGCCGGGAAGAGATTATAACAAAACATGACCAAGATGTTCAAATGTTCATAGATGACCAGCATAATAATCACAGTGGTTGTCGAGGGTGCAACAGGTAAATGTCAGTTGGCTTTTCATAGGCGATCAACAGCCATAACACAGCCATTAAACTGTAACTGTTTTAAAGTCACCATTGGCCTCATGGTGAAATACCTGATCAGTTTCCTTCCTCTCCAGCAACTGAATTAGGAAGGACGCCTGTACAATAACTTGTTCAAAGGGAAATTCAATGTCTACATTTATTTTAAATTTGAACCATCTACCAATAGGTGCCCTTTGCGAGGCATTGAAAAACCTCCCTGGTCTTTGTTGTTTAATCTGAGTTTGAAATTCACTGCTCAACTGAGGGACCTTACAGATAATTGTATGCGTGGGGTACAGAGATGAGGTTGTCATTCAAAAATCATGTTTAACACTATTATTGCACACAGAGTGAGTCCATGCAACTTATTTTGTGACTTGTTACTCCTGAACATATTAAGGCTTTCCTTACATAACAAAGGGGTTGAATACTTATTGACTCAATACATTTCAGCTTGTCAATTTTAATTATTTGTGAAAATTTCTAAAAACATAATTCCACTTTGACATGATGGGGTATTGTGTGTAGGCCAGTGACACAATCTCAATTTAATCAATTTTAAATTCAGGCTGTAACAACAAAATGTGGAAAAAGTCAAGGGGTGTAAATAGTTTCTGAAGGCACTGTATATGATATAGCAAACTTCATAAATGCCCGGTGCAACCTGCAACGTCCATGTTGTCTCACATCAGTGCCACAACTTGTCTTGCTTTTAATCGCTTTTCACACTCCACATATTTCAAAAAAAAAAATTGTGTTTATTTTTCACAAGGAAATGTGAAAGGATTTGTAAATGCACTGTATTATATTCTACTGCTTTTGCCGATCTCACTTCCTTTATATCACTTTAATTGAATATCTATATTGGAAATCTATTTTGCTATTATTGGAATATCTGTATTGAAATATCTATATTGGAATATCTATATTGCTATTTCTTTGTGTGGACTATTTAGGTCTAATGGTTGTTCTTAATAGTTTTGTACGCAGTGGCCGTTTAAACAAACTAGCTACCTGTTTTTGCTTACTAAATCATGATCAAACTTTTCACTTTTATAATATCCATCTGTGTTCTAAAATTGGGGCTAATGTAGATATCACCTTGCATGAATTCTTCTTTACTTTTTTAAAGGAAAATATTGTGGGGACATTTTTAAGAATTGTCATCAAACTCTAAGGTTGAATTGCACATTTTAAACTACAAAGTAAGGGACCTTTAACATTGAATGTGTGTGTTTTGTGTATAAAAATGTTTATTAAAAAGTAATATACTGTACCGCTAAACAAAAAAGTACATATCTCACACAGACAGATTTTGAGTAAATCCTCTCGCTTCACATCTTCATCTCTGGGAAATCCTACCCAGTTGACTTCTTTAAAATGGTGACGCCCTTAATGCAATGTCTGCCAAACGGATTTTATTCATCAAGAGACCTTTATCTTACTTTATGGTACTTCCCTGTTTCAGCCTGTTTACTTCCGTTTGCTTCCTAGTTAATGCACTCCTGTATGCTGTTAACACAACTACCAGTAGAGGGAAGCAGTGCTTCAATATCATCAATGGACAATATTTTCCCCCCAATTTACATTTAAAAAACTTGCCTTGGGTTTCAATACATACGCTATATGGTTAGTAGGACAACATACTACACAAAACTATAGACATAACAAAATCAATAATAAATCATAGCAAATGTCAAAAGTGACTTGATCTGACACATTATAACATAAACTTGTATACAACAATGTTATATTTTGTATTTATTTACAGGAATGTGCTTTGGCCTGTTATTTCAGCCATAACCAGCACCTATGTATGTACATAAGTCCAATATACACATTTTGTCAAGGACTGTAGAGGAGAGAACCTCATAACTATCCAGTAGGTCATGCCAAATTTTATTTATTTAACTAGGCAAGTCAATTAAGAACAAATTCAATGACAGCCTACCAGGGAACAGTGGGTTAACTGCCTTGTTCAGGGTCCGAACGACAGATATTTACCTTGTCAGCTCGGGGATTTGATCCAGCAACCTTTCTGTTACTGGCCCAACGCTCTAACCGCTAGGCTACCTGCCACCCGTACAGGGTCATATTAACCAAACCAAGCGCAGGAAAACTGACCAAAATGGGTGGGAGAGAACCACAACTTGTCCAATAAGAAACAATCTTTATTTGTATTTTATTGCAAAGCATTTCCCATGTCAAAAAGTTTTGCTGCAGTATGCACTAATGAATACAACCCAGGTTCCAATCCGTCTACATACACCGCGGGAAAGACAGAGGGCAAACTCGTCTGAGCCTTGGGGGCGTGGCAAGTGTTTTGTGGCTCTGCCAAGGTGAAATAACTAGCTGTTAAAAAGAACACTGGGTAAGAGCCAGGACAGCCTGGTGCGCGCGCACACAGAGAGAGACACCCAGAACTAGGCAGCAGCAGCACTTAGGAGATTAAATGCAAGGCCTGGAGATGAAAGAGGAGAAAATAAAGTGGCCTGCCTTGCCTTCATCCTACACTCATCACACGGGGGGCCCTGACAGCCACATTCTCTCTCTCCTGACAGCCACTCCTTTACCTCAGCCTCTTTCCCTTTCCCTCTCCATCCCAGCACTCGTTTGAATCTCCACTTTGCTGAAAGAGGGAGAGCGAGAGAGAGGCACCTGGGACACAGCCTAGACTGCTCCATCAGCCCTGAAGAGAGGGCTATAGGGCTTCTCTTTTCCTCCACTCTGGTGGTCTTTAGTGTGGGGTTTAACTACCTACTGTACCCTCCTGCTTCTCTTTTCCTTCTTTAGTGTTTACAGTCTGTCAAGGGGACAAAATGTAACGTTACCCTGTACAGATGATTTTTAAGAAAAGAAATTAGTAGTTTTGTGGCTATAGGGTAAGACTCGTCCCCTTCTTGTTTCTGTCAACACAATTGATCAATTATGATCCCTACTGATTGGCAGTACCTCAAGCATGTGGTACTCCCCTTGTGTCTGACACTATTCCCTGTATCAGTGCTTCCCAAACTTTTTCACTCATGCTATTTACTATTTGAGAAGGTCCGGTCATAAATATTTCCTAGGTGGCAAATGTCTGGATTTATGTTGTCTTATCAGCGTAGTAATGGCCCGACTGAGTTCAAGTTTTTTTCTGTTTGTTCATCTCCCCTTATCTCTGAACCACTGCCCTATATAGTGCACTATGTTTAGTGTTAGGATGTGGACCTAATGTTGTTTCTCTAGTCCTATAGCCTTCAGTATCAATGATCTTACCCTATGGGACTTCTCCACGTCTCCTTCCCCTCTCGTCTCTTAAGAAGCCAGCATCGGTCCTATTTCCTTGTGGGCCGTGCTGAGGCCTTCTCCACATCTCCCACCCTTCTCGTCTCTTAGGGAGCCAGCATCGGTCCTCCCCTGTGGGCCGTGCTGAGGCAGCAGGGGCTAAGTGGGGATCAAGTGTCCTCATCGAGTCCTCCCACTGCTAATCAGATCCCATTAGGAGCAGAGTCATACCCAGGCTATGATCCAAATGGCACCCTATTCCCTTCATAGCGTACTAGGGTCTGGTCTAAAGTAGTGCACTATGATGATTGGTTATGTTAGGGACGGGGAACAAGATGGATGATTTTATTGTGTGGACTTTAAAGAGAGGAGACAAGGGCAGGAAGAGGATCAATGTCGCTGTAATGTCTTATTGGCCGATATATCTCTCTGGATCAGCAGCAAAGTCTAGGTTGAAGTCTGCATCAATGGGAAATATGCACTCATCATTAATACATACGCTAGGGCATTTACGCCTTCAAAGTGAATTTCTATGGGGGTTTTAATAAAAGCTAAATGCCAGGATACTTTTCAGAAAATGATTAAAAAGCATGTCAATGTCATAGGCTTACATTGGGGGAAAAATGTCAAAGGACGAACACACGTGTGGATGTAAGAACAGAACTTTTATAAATTCAGAAAAAAAAGAAACGTCCTCTCACTGTCAACTGCGTTTATTTTCAGCAAACTTAACGTGTGTAAATATTTGTATGAACATAACAAGATTCAACAACTGAGACATAAACTGAACAAGTTCCACAGACATGTGAATAACAGAAATGGAATAATGTGTCCCTGAACAAAGGGGGGTTCAAAAGTAACAGTCAGTATTTGGTGTGGCCACCAGCTGCATTAAGTACTGCAGTGCATCTCCTCCTGATGGACTGCACCAGATTTGCCAGTTGTTGCTGTGAGATGTTACCACACTCTTCCACCAAGGCACCTGCAAGTTCCCTGACATTTCGGGGGGAATGGCTCTAGCCCTCACCCTCTGATGCAACAGGTCCCAGACGTGCTCAATGGGATTGAGATCCGGGCTCTTCGCTGGCCATGGCAGAACACGGACATTCCTGTCTTGCAGGAAATCACGCACAGAACGAGCAGTATGGCTGGTGGCATTGTCATGCTGGAGGGTCAGGATGAGCCTGCAGGAAGGGTACCTGTAACGCACAGCGTTGAGATTGCCTGCAATGACAACAAGCACAGTCCGATGATGCTGTGACATACCACCCCAGACCATGACGGACCCTCCACCTCCAAATCGATCCCGTTCCAGAGTACATGCCTCGGTGTAACGCTCATTCCTTCGACGATAAACGCAAATCCGACCATCACCCCTGATGAGACAAAACCGCGACTTGTCAGTGAAGAGCACTTTTTTGCCAGTCCTGTCTGTTCCAGCGACGGTGGGTTTGTGCCCATAGGCGACGTTGTTGCCGTTGATGTCTGGTGAGGACCTGCCTTACAACAGGCCTACAAGCCCTCAGTCCAGCCTCTCTCAGCCTATTGCGGACAGTCTGAGCACTAATGGAGGGATTGTGCGTTCCTGGTGTAACTCGGGCAGTTGTTGTTGCCTTCCTGTTGCCATCCTGTTCAGATGTACCGATCCTGTGCAGGTGTTGTTACACATGGTCTGCCACTGCGAGGACAATCAGCTGTCTGTCCTGTCTCCCTGTAGCGCTCTCTTAGGCGTCTCACAGTACGGACATTGCAATTTATTGCCCTGGCCACATCTGCAGTCCTCATGCCTCCTTGCAGCATGCCTAAGGCACGTTCACGCAGATGAGCAGGGACCCTGGGCATCTTTATTTTTGGTGTTTTTCAGAGTCTGAGAAAGGCCTTGTTAGTGTCCTAAGTTTTCATAACTGTGACCTTAATTGCCTGCCGTCTGTAAGATGTTAGTGTCTTAACGACCGTTCCACAGGTGCATGTTCATTAATTGTTTATAGTTCATTGAACAAGCATGGGAAACAGTGTTTAAACGCTTTACAATGAAGATCTGTGAAGTTATTTGGATTTTTACGAATTATCTTTGAAAGACAGGGTCCTGAAAAAGGGACATTTCTTTTTTTTCTGAGTTTAGTAGCTTTGACGCCATGAATCTCATCAAATATTCAAGGTTACAGATGTGTACGCGACCTGCAATTCATCAATACTGCAGTCCTCTGTATCGACTCAATATGATTTGAAGGAATAATTTAGGCAATGGAGTCATTAACCTCTAGTCATTGGCCTTCGGGGACCAAGGACCTAATCTGCCTCAATGACCCCACCTTCTATGAATCCCTTCCCAGCAAACCGGGAACATTCCCAGAACATTATCTAACATTCTCAGAACATTATCTAACATTCCCAGAACATTATCTAACATTCTCATTAAGTTCTAGTTAGGTTTTTTTTCTAACATTTAGTTGTTTGTTTGCACAACATTTGTAACAACCACCACAGAACATTCCCCAAACGTTCTGATTAGGTTTCCAGGTAATGTTTATAGAACAGACTACTGTAATAGAAATGGTTCTGAAAAAAACATTACAGGAACGTTCTGGAGATGTTATTAAAGACACCCAACAAGCTGGTGTGACATTGACATGGTTGTAATAACGTTCCCTGAACATACTTCAGTAATAAAATGTTGGAGCAATAGAAGTTGTTCTAAAACAAAAACATTCCTGGAATATTCAGTTAATGTTGATGGCGATAGTACTACTGACACCTTTAACAACAAACAAGACACATTCCTGTGAGACTCATTAAGTTATTCTGTGAGGTTATGACATGATGATCCAGAATTGTTCTAAAAACATACTTCAACTGGACGTAGATCTGGAAATAGATCTGAAAACATTGCTGCAATGTTCTGCTAATATTGATGTGTAATGTTACATTGTTATATGAAGTTGCCAAACTTTTAAACAAATGCAATTTCAATCTTTCTACAGAATATTTTATTAGGGTATTGTCCAAACATCGCTATTTTAAAGAATGGTAATCGAGTAGATTTGAACCTGCGATCTTCCAATTTCAAGCTCAATTATTATCCAAACTGTGGCTATAAGTCTTAGTACATATTCATGTACAACTCACAGCAATCTGCCAGGCAATATGTTAACATGAATTTCTGAAATCTAGTTTGTAGGAAAAAATACATCCCAACTTTACATTAAATAAAGAAGATTGGTAAAGTAAGAAATTCTAGAGGATACTTTTTCTAGATGTAGTTATCCTCTCTCTGCAAAGACGATGACCTTTAGTAAAGGTGTAAACAGTGTTAGTCCCATCCCAGTGGTGCAGTGGATTCATTCCAGAGAGATAACACTACAACGCGCCCAGGTTTCAGCCCTGCTTGTGACTATCAACACAATATGGTAAAACAACTATGTTTGTACAATGAATGTCTAATATATTGTCATGTGATTCCAAATAATTGCCATATGCTTTTCTACATGGATTGTTGTACAACTAACTTCCTCAAAAGTGAGAGAACAGTAAGACATGAATAAACCTCCATGGACTGTTTAAAACGTATTTTAAAACATTCTGGGATCATAGGAAAAACATTCTAAAAACATTGAGGGAATGTTTTGTGGACTCTGATACAAACATTATAAGAATGTCATCACAACTGGACAGATTTTATGTTTTGAGATCCTATCTCTTGTCATATCGTCACAATGTTCCCACAACCTAAATTAATGTTTTAGGAATTTCTAAAGAACATAAAACATTTGTTCTGGGAATGTTCTTGCAACACCAGGAAAACGTTTTTTCAACCTAATAGAAACATTGTAATCATCAGCACAACTGGAAAGTTTCTGTGTTTTGGGAACATATGTCATCATGTCCACACAATATTACAACAACCTAAAGAAATGTGTTATGAACTTTTAAAGAACATAGAACAATTTGTTCTGGGAACATTCTTGTAACAACAGGTGAATGTTTGTTTCACCCTAAAATAAACATTGTATAATCATCTGCACAACTGGACAGTTTTTGAGTTTTGGGAACGTATCTTTTGTGATGTCCCCACAATGTTCCCACAAGACTGTTCCCACAACCCATTGAAACATTTTGGGAACCTTTTAAAGAACAGACTAAATGTGTTCTAGGAACATTTTTACAGCGTCAAGCGATTGTATAATCACCAGCACAACTGGACAGTTTTTGTGTTAGGAGAACAATGAATGTTCTGGGAACTTTAAAAAAAACAACTTTGGTTTGCTGGGCTCTCTGATTGACTGCTTGTAAACCACTTTCGCCTTGCTTCCTTAATCGCTGTAGGAGACTGTGGGCACGTTCCAGGCCACCTATATTACAGTCGCACACAGCAAATCTCACAACGCCTGAATACATGTTTAAAATGTCAATAACCGCATTGATATTGTAATCTGATGCTTGACTGCCATGTAGATGACGAGGCATTCAATCATTGGCTGATTTGCAGACGGTCTGGAACCTATCCTATAGCTAGAGGTTCTGCCTCAATTCTGTGGTGTTTACAGAAGTGCTGCAGTGCACCGTAGATCAAGCCCTGACAGGCTACTCTGCCCGTACACACTAACTCACTTAACGAAATTAAATCCATCAGTCAGTGTTTCCGTCCACGTCAGCAGGATAACTCTCACTTGTGTATGCAAATAGCCCCTCTGATGGAAGGAGGACGCTCTCGTCCCTTGTTCATGGACATCAGAAATGCGATGGGGGAATAGGCCGGGCCCGTCTGCCTGATGTCTGAGGGAGATGCTACAATGCTACCTCCCTCAACGGAGTGCTTAGGGTGACTGAGTGGGCCTTGACTCAGAGGCTATGGAGTGTAAAGTAATATGTAGAGGGTCCCCCCGCTCTGGTGAAGCGCTATATTACCTTGTCGTACACACCTGCAGGCGCGCACACACACACACACACACACACACAGTTACAGACACACAAATTATCTTGCACATAAAAAACGTGCCCTGCGGCTGTCTTCTAAGCGATGCTGAGGGTAGAGCGACAGGTTGTTTAGAGGTTGTTTGATGGGGTATCGCTGACAAGGCACAGTGACTCTATTGAACTTCTTAATCAAAGAAGTGCAAAATGTGGTGAGGTGTACAGAGGCAGAGAGGGGGCACTAGGTCCATTATGCACTAGGTCCATTATGCACTAGGTCCATTATGCACTAGGTCCATTTGCTGAATGGCCGGATAGCGTCCTATCCAAATTGATGGACAATTTAGGATAATAGAAAAGCAGCAATACTGGGCCCCTTATCGCTCTCTACCTCTCTCTACCTCTACCTCTACCTCTCTCTCGCTCTCTCACTCTCTACCTCTCTCTCTCTACCTATCTCTCTCGCTCTCTCGCTCTCTACCTATCTCTCTCTCTACCTATCTCTCTCTCTACCTATCTCTCTCTCT